>JABXWE010036831.1:0-19239 GCA_014611495.1 Limonius californicus
AAATGCATTCACCGTATTTTTTGATCACACCTCGTACATACAAGAAAAAACATTTCTTTGGCAATGGGACCCTTAAGATATGAGAAAATAATAATTGAAAATTTGACCCAAAATTGTTTGAGTACCGCAGGATAATAACAAAAATTTGAGTTCTAAAACATGTTATGCAAAGGAGAGTAAGATTGAAGTGCAAAAAAATTTCTTATCACCTGCCACAAACCAATACTATTAAGCAAGTCAGTAATTTCTATTCATTCTATTGTTGTTATCACAAGCCAGACAAGTATTTACGCGTTTGCCACTTTGGATTTACTTTACAATTAGGTAATAACCTTCTACAGCTTAAATGCATTTTCTATGTATCATCAGCAGTTCTCAAACAAAATTTTATTTTATTTTTTAATTCAAAAAAATAAACTTAATCATTTTTGAAAAATGAATAGTACCATTGAATTCTACTTGAGCCAATCTATTACTGGTTTAAATATTTGTACATATTTCTGATACACCCTGTAGATGTGGCAATAAACTGTACATCCTTAAAAGACGGCTTTATAAGTATGTATGACAAAGATAATATTTAATCCCTCCATAACTAAAACTAAAAACAATGTTCATTCTATGGTCCACTACATGACAAATCCAAGATTGTCATTTAACCACTAAGACATAGATAAGATTGTTGGTTTCTTACATACTGTGTAATCATTTCATCCGAAATATATTACTTCAACTTGAGCAACACGAAAGAGACAGCTCTGTGATGTATATGGATATGTACTGATACAAGATATTGCCCCAAATGGAAAAATAATATTGTTATATATCGTGGATACTACTTCATTTTTAAATTTATCACAAGCGCTGACTTAATCGTTAGTCATAATAAATTCAGAAATATGTTGATGTACACGCATGCGACCTCAGCTATGCATTGTCGTAATAGCCAAGAATCAAGAGCCGTGTTCTGATGTTCCAATCCTGACAAATTAATTGATTATATATTTTGTTCCTGTATTTTTCTTCTATGCAACAGGATAATAATGTTAATGTTAAAATAGATTATTTTCAATTTATAATGCTATCTAACTACGGTTTCTAAAATAAATGTATTATGATAGTCATACCAAATACTACTATTTTGCATACCAGAAAAATGTACAACTAAAAATAGACAAATGTAATTCGAGTCCAACAAAATAAACATAAACTGAAAAGTTTTCTTTGTTATTTGACTTCTGATGTTTCTGCAGATTTATTATTTATGTACTGTATTCAAGTGCGATTCGTTTAAAATTATGTAATGTTAGAAATTAAAAATAGTTCATTGTCAGATAAATAAATAGAATACGTTTAATATACATTTACGTAGACACTATACAAAAATGTTAAAGAAGTTCTACTTTATCATGATTTGAAAGACAGCGCACAAACTTTACCGCTAGGCTATTATAATGGCCCACAGCCGATGCCGCAACGGCGTTCATCAACATACTGTAATTTTTTGTATTATTTATAATTTATTTAAAGGCAGATTTTCACGTAGGTTTCACAATATGTTACAAATGTCAACTTTTAATTTACGGTGAATGCAAAAATTGAAATTTATTCAGGGACATAGTTACCAACTTTTTAGTACGTTACAGTACGTAGTATATGCATAAAGGAGTATGTTTCAAGTTAAGACCTTTTTTTCACACCTTTTTGGCATAGAATTCACCAGTTTTGTAATTCTTCCTTGGTAGTGCAGCGATACCATGTGTCGATTAGGGATTCGATTAATTCCACTTTGTTATAGGCTTTTTTCTTTAGATAATATTAGAAATCCTATGCCATAAGTTTTCTATAGGATTTAGGTCCGGGGATTTTGCTGGTCAGTCTAGTCTTTTAACTGTATTGATTGACATCCAAGATTGAACAACCCCTGCTCTGTGTCAAGGAGTATTATCACCTTGAAAGATAAAGGTTTTGTAAGGAAATAACTCTTTTTCTTCTGTTCTATAGCTAAAGTTATTTAATTCCTTAATCACCAAGTAATTTTATTTTATTCATTGGGCACTTTCTTTACTAAAATGTAAATAACTTTTTTCTTTCTTGTCCAATTTTGATACACTTTAATAAATAAATTTTCTTCTATTTATACACCGCTAGTTCCGAAATGGTAAGTTAAATCCATACGCATCAAAATTAAAGTGACATTTATTGTGAATCACATTCTTCTGGTGGCAATTTTTCCGGGTGACATTTTTTCCGGTGACTATTTTACTATTAAATTTTTGCTGGATAACATCTTTTCTAGTGAAATGTATTACATTGCATTTTTTCCGACGACGTTTTTACCGCTATAGGTATTTTTTCCGGGTAACTTTTTTCCGGTGACATATTTTTTTTGACATCATTTCCGGTGGCATTTTTACTACTGTGTTTTTGCTGGGCGACATCTTTTCCGGTGGCATTTTTACCATTACATTTTTTCGGGTGGCATTTTTTCCGGTGACGTTTTTCTCCCCATATTTGTCCCAGTAACTTTTTTCCGGTGACATTTTTACCACTACTTTCTTTGTGGTGACATCAGTTTCGGTGACACTTTAATGGCTACTTTCTTTGTGGTGACTTCATTTCCGGTGACATTTTTACCATTACATTCTTTCGGGTGCATTTTTTTCCGGTGACGTTTTGACAGCCACATTTTTTCGTGTAATTTTTTTTTGGTGACATTTTTCCGCTACTTTCTTTGTGGTGACATCATTTCCGGTGACATTTTTACTGCCACATTTTTCCAGGTAACTTTTCTCCGGTGACATTTTTACTGGTACATATTATTTTGGTGACATCATTTCCGGTGACATTTTTACTACTGAATTTTGCTGGATGACATCTTTTCCCGTGACATTTTTACTATTACATTTTTTCGGGTGGCAGTTTTTCCGGTAACGTTTTTACGGCTACATTCCTTCCGGGTAACTTTTTTCCGGTGACATATTTACCGCTACATATTTTTTTGGTGACACCATTTTCGGTGACGTTTTTACTACTGCATTTTTCCTGGGTGACATCTTTTCCGGTGATTAGCATTACATTTTTTCGGGTGGCATTTTTTCCGACGGCGTTTTTACCGCTACATTTTTTCGGAGTAACTTTTTTGCGGTGACATATTTACCGCTATTTTTTTTGTGACATCATTTCCGGTGACATTCTTACTACTGCATTTTTGCTGGGCGACATCTTTTCCGGCGACATATTTACCATTACATTTTTTCGGGTGGCATTTTTTCCGGTCACGTTTTTATCAGTCGATATTACAATTTACTTTCGGCTTAGACCGCGTCGTCATTTGGGAACAACACCCAGCGTTATTATCAGGTAAGGACCGACAGGTCTGGCCGTACCTGATAATGCTGGGTGTAGTTCCCAAATGACGACGCGGTCTAATGTGAAAGTAAATTGTAATATTGACAGTTCGAGAAACCGCGAAAGCCTCAAAGAATATAGGACGTTTTCATCGCTATATTTTTCCGAGTAACTTTTTTCCGGTGTCATTTTTACCGCTACTTTCTTTGTGGTGACATCATTTCCGGTGACATTTTTACCGCTACTTTCTTTGTGGTGACATCATTTCCGGTGACATTTTTACCATTACATTTCTTCGGGTGGCATTGTTTCCGGTGACATTTTTATCGTCATATTTTCCCGTGTAACTTTTTTCCGGTGACAATTTACCGCTACTTTCTTTGTGGTGACATCATTTCCGGTGACATTTTTACCAACATATTTTTTCCGGGTAACTTTTTCCGGTGACATTTTACCGCTACATTTTTTTGGTGACATCATTTCCGGTGAGATTTTAACCGCTACAATTTTCGGATGGCATTTTTTCCAGTGACATTTTTATAGTGAAATTTTTGAGTTACATTTTTTACTACATTCAAGCTAATGCAAATCCTGTATTTTATAATTGGCAACAGTACGGACCATTTCTTAAAAAAGCACAAAACAATTTTTGTCCTAGTTTTAGCAGTACTTTTAATTCCAATGGAAGTTTTCGATTTTCCACTAAAAGCTACTGTTTTTGACATGGTCCTAAAAAACTATAAATAGTATTTCACAGAAGCCAACCATTAAAGGTTTGTATTATTGGTATACTTTATTAAGGACCATATTCTATTAAGTATACACCTAGTGTTAAACTGACAGAATTGCCGTAAGAAATCCAATCTTCATTTTTACTTGTATGAATTCTGATTTCTGAGCTGTTGGCTTTACCATTCCTCTACTGCCCGATAAACCAATAAATTTCCCTATTTAGTACCTTATAAATTTCAAAATTGAAAACGATTACTGGTGAATTATTTTATAGAATAATAAGAATATATTGCAGCAATATAGAGATGCCATTCATAGCATTACGAAGTCAGTCCCTGGATTGAAGCAGAGTTTCTAATGTATGTATTAGTAAAAACATGTTAAACATTTCAGTATACTAAGCGTCTTTATTTCAACGTGAAAACATAGAATTCTTAGTTGCCACCACAATCGGTGTTATGAAGATACAAATACCTTATTTTAACACAACAAAGACCATTTTCTGATGGTCCTCATTACGTACTAACTATAGATATATTAACGATTGTGTAGCCATACAACAGTATTCTTAGGTTCCACCACACGCCACAACCACTTGCAATTTGTCTGACATTTCAAGTTCGTGGTTTGTTTTTACAGCACCATACTAACAATAGCAACTTAAAGGCCGCCTTACACAAACAGGGCTTCTCCGACCGACAAAAAATTAGAGAAAGCCGTAAGAATGTTAAACAGAATCCCGAAATTTAATTATTTTAATTATCGATTGATAGCGTGCTGACAGTGAGGCGCGAAAAACAGAAACTTGGGTAGTTAATCTTCGCGCAGATACTCGCAACAATAGTGAAGCGTATGTTTTGCAAATCTCTGTCGGCACATCAAGATCACGGGGTTGCGGAATTATGCATTTGGGCACAAAAGACCCTTTGTCCTGCTGTCAACGCGCTCGTTATTATTCAGAGCATAATTTCGCGATTTGCGGTGGCAGTTTATCGCAGCCTCGCTTTGAATATGTAGCAGGCTTTTATTTTATCACTCAAGAATCACTTGTTTCGCATTGTTTCGCGTGCAACAACCACCATTTCGACCAACTTGACTCGAAATGGTCGCGCTAGTTTGTATCTTACGTCCATTTGGCCATCAAAAAATTCCTCCGTATGCATATGCTGCCACCAAAAAAAAAAAATGACACATTCGGTATCTTTAAAACATGAAGCTTTAAAGCTATCCAATCAATTTAAATTTTTGACCATCTTGTAACGCAAGTTTTGGTTTATTTTATACAGAAAATCTAAATTCTTGTTGTGATTAGTTATTGAATAAGAATTCTAACTCAGTATTAAGTGTGTCAGTCGTTTGGGCACTCGCATCGGAATCGGAATCAGTTACACGTCGAGCAGTGAGTCAAATTTGTATAAGATTTATACAGGCTGGTCATACAGAAGATAGCTCTAAAAGTAATCGTCATAAGAAAAATCAACTGATAACGCTGTTCAATATACATTCCACCCAGCATTCCATAAATTGGACCAGATAGTAACGTTGTCCAGTTTACAGCGCTTACAACGATATTAAAGGGGTTGGCGTCTTTAAAAAATTCGAGCACTGCAACTGTTATCAGAATAATACGGCAACTGCAGCCTAGAATGTTCTAAACTAATGGCCGAAATTTGCGTTGTCAATTCAATTTTCGTACAATAGAATGGATATTGCCTGAAATTTCTTTGGAAAAATCTCTACTTTATATAGTACATCTTAACCCAAATCATTATTATTTTGATTTGAGTTAGAAATATTGTATAAAGTAGAGTTGAGATTTCCTGAAGAAATATCAGGCAATTTCTATATCAAAATGTCAACTCTGCTTTATATAATATATCTTAACCCAAATCATTATTATTTTGATTTGGATTAAGAAATATTATATAGAGTTGAGATTTCCTGAAGAAATTTTAGGCGATTTCTACGGGAAAATATCAACTCTACTTTATATAATATATCTTAATACAATTCATTATTATTTTTATTTGGGTTAAGATATATTAGATAAAGTAGAGTTGAGATTTTCCTGAGGAAATTGCAGGCAATTTCTGTGGGAAAATCTCAACTATACTTTATATAATATACCTTAAGCCAGATCATTATTATTTTGATTTGGGTTAAGAAATATTGTATAAAGTAGAGTTGAGATTTCCTGAAGAAGGTTCAGGCAATTTTTATGGCAAAATGTCAACTCTGCTTTATATAATATATCTTAACCCAAATCATTATTATTTTGATTTGAATTAAAAAATATTGTATAAAGTAGAGTTGAGATTTCCTGAGAAATATCAGGCAATTTCTATAGCAAAATGTCAACTCTGCTTTATATAATATATTTTAACCCAAATCATTATTATTTTGATTTGGATTAAGAAATGTTGTATAAAGTAGAGTTGAGATTTCCTTTAGAAATTTCAGGCAATTTCTATGGGAAAATTGCAACTCTGCTTTATATAATATATCTTAAACCAAATCATTATTATTTTGATTTGGGTTAAGAAATATTATATAAAGTAGAGTTAAGATTCCCTGAAGATACTTTAGACAATTTCTATGGGAAAACCTCAACTCCACTTTATATTATATCTTAACCAAAATCATTATTATTTTGATTTTCGTTAAGAAATATTATATAAAGTAGCCTGTAGCGTTGAGATTTCCTGAAGAAATTTCAGGCAATTTCTATGGGAAAATCTCAACTCTACTTTATATAATATATATTTACCCAAATCAAAATAATAATGTTGCCATGGAAGACGTTAGATAGACGAAGATGGTAATGTAATTGAGGCCTAGTTGAAGAAAAAATCTCGAGGAATACCTCCCATGAGATGGACCGACGACATTAAAAGGGTGGTCAACTTCAACTGGATACAAATCCAATGGTTAATATAAGCAATGCTGATGATGATGAACGTTTTGCCAAAAAAAGGTGACGTATCAACAAAGCAGAGTTCCGCCACATTATTCTATCAATATATGTATGAGAACACCTAGATAACGCGTTTCCCAATAGATGTATGGTTCAGCAAGAATCAGACACCGAATTTATTCGTAATTCTTATGTTATCAATACCACGTTCCAAAATCATCTAATTTTATAAACAATCTAAAAAAACATAAGGTTCTGTCGTAAACGCTTACTACCAATATTGATGATTTTGGCTGCACTGTACCATCGATGGTCCCTAATAGTAATGTTGATACAGAATGGCCCAACATCTAACAGTATAACCTCCCCCCCTTGGGGTAACGACGCCTCTACTAAAAACGCTGTCGTTTAATTCTCGAAAATGTAACCGCAGTATTAAATTTGTCCTAACAACTGGACTAATTCCGCAAATGACTCTGCATATTAAACTCGCCAGTTTAACACACTTGAATGTGTTAAGAAAGACACCCTCTTACCATTACGGTGTGTACTTACACGATACATAAAATTAACATTCCCTACTAAGAATTTCCCGTATCTTCAATTAATTTCAATTTGCATAAGTAAACAGCAAAAATTCCCCACGATACATAAAATTATAATAATTTTAAGGCGAACCGGTACGGGCAGAATTACCCCCAATTAATTGAGGCAGAAGATAGGCGCGCGCGACCGTAGATAACCAGCAGATAACTCACCGAGGAGTGTACGTAGCATGGCCCCAAGACTCCATCTTTACCGCTCGTATTAACGACTTAACACCTACCTACACTGCCTATCTGTGTAAACTATCTCATGTGTGTAGTTCTGATACCCGACTTGCCCAGAGCCACGTGTAATAAAACTACTTACCGATAAACCTGCCGCAGCGGAGGTAACTTTACCGAGAAGAGAAAAACAGGAATTCAGAACTGAGCCAGAACTGTTATTAATTTATTGCCTTGGGTGGTTTTGGACGACACTGTATATTAAAAAACAATTTACTTGGAATTTTTGAGAGATGGATTGAAGTACATCCTACCAACGGTAGTTTACCAAAAACAAGAAGCGTGTTCATTCCTATGTAATTATAATGGTTTATTTCCAATATGAAACGCACATATATACATGGTGTGTCGAAATTGTAACGGTAATATTTTACAAAACACAAGAGAACAGATTTTAAATAGTAGGGTATGGGTTCAAAGGAGCTTCTACTTACAAAATTTTTTTATCTATTAAGCAACTCCTGTTCTAAAAGGTTATATACAGAATGTTTGACAAATAATTCAATAACTTTATAAAAATATATATCGAAAAACAATGGTATTAAAATCTGTATGAAATCAAAAATTTCAAATTCAAAAGAAGGATGATATAGGCCACTTCCTGTTATACCGGAAGTATCAATTTCTAATTTTTAATCGAAATGATACACATTTTCTTATCACACTTTTTATTCCAATTGTGCTAAAATATTAAAATTAGTACAATATCCTTAAGAAAAAATTGTGTTAAGTTGATTATTAGGGATTAATAAAAAATTAAATTTTTATAAATTACAGTTTTACTTCCCGTTATTTTATTTATCAAAATGTGTCATTACTATTTTCGTAAAATTTTACATTTGTTATTGTAAACAGTGGCCGCTTAGAAATTGACAGAATAGTTTGTTTAAGGTGAGCGTTTAAAAAAAATGTGTGAAGAAATGGAAATTTCACGGGAAGGTTTTCGTTGGATGATTTTTTACGATGTTAGTAAAGACCTAACGCAACAGCAATTCATAGAATCGTTTAGTTTAACTTTTGATAATGAAGCTCCATCAGAAAAAACTGTTTACAATTGGTTTGCAGAATTTCGTCGAGGTCGTGTGTCGTCAGTTATGAATTTCGTGAAGGTCGACCAAAATCAGTTGTTATTCCAAAAATCATCGATGCTGTGCGCAACATGATTGAAGAAGATCGGCATATGACTTACAGTGAGATAGAGGCATCTTTAGGCATATCGAAGACTGCAGTACATTCATTTTACATGAACATTTAGCTGTGAAAAAGATCTGTCCCCGATCGATTCTGCATAATTTGACCGAAGTTCAAAAAAGGTTCGTGTTACTTGGCGTAACGAAACGCTCAAAAATTCGACCGAGGAACCGCAAAATCCGTATACAACAGGTAACGAAACTTGGAGCGTATGAACCGGAAACTAAGCCACAATCCACTGTTTGGGTGTTCCAAGATGAACCGAATCCCACAAAAGTTATTCGTTCACGAAGCACTTCCAAGAAAATGATCGCTTGTTTCTTCGGTTGTACTGGACACGCCGCAACCATTCCTTTAGAGGATCGAAGAATAGTTAACGCTGAATGATATACAACAATTTGTTTGCCAGAAGTCATTGACGAAATCAGGAAAAACAACCGAAAACGTCGCATCATTTTTCATCATGACAATACCTGCTCTCACACAGCACGTCAAACAATTGATTATTTGAAGGAGAAAAACATCATGCATAGCGTAAACAATGATCCACATTTCATTGAAAAGATTCTGTGAAGTGATGCATCCACATATACTGAGATGGGTATCATAAGTACATAAATATCCTGCATGAATGAAGGGATGGAAACCCTCACATGATATGAGGGCAGCCTTTTAAGTTTTTAGAAACGGCCACTAGGTGGCGCTATTGAGATGTGTCATTACTATTTTCGTAAAATTTGACATTTGATATTGTGAAAACAGTGGCAGCTTAGTAATTGACCAAGTAGCTTGCTTGTAGTGAACGTTTAAAAAAAGCAATTTTGTTAAAAAATGGAAATTTCAGGTGAAGGTTTTCGTTGGATGATTTTTTGCGATTTTAGTAAAGGCCTAACTCAACAACAATTCATAGAATCGCTTCGTTCAACTTTTGGTAATGAAACACCATAAGAAAAAATTGTTTACAATTGGTTTGCAGAATTTCGTCGTAGTCGTGCTTCCGTCAGTGAAGGTCGACCAAAATGGGTTGTTATTCCAAAAAACATCGATGCTGCGCGCAACATGATTGAAGAAGATCGGCATGTGACTTACAGCGAGATAGAGGCATTCTTAGGCATACCGAAGACTGCTGTACATTCGATTTTGCATGAACATTTAGCTCTGAAAAATATCTGCTCTCGATGCATTCCGCATGATTTGACCAAAGCTCCAAAAAAGGTTCGTGTTAATTGGTACAAGAAAATGCTCAAGAAATTCGATCGAGGAACTGCAAAATCCTTATACAACATCCTAACAGGTTGTGACGCCTAATAAATTCACACAAAAATGATACTATAAATATTAGCGAAAAAGTCCAAACCCCTCTTCCTACTACGCCACTGCTCTGTAGATGAATTACTAAAAATGATTATGTTAGCATCCCGGTGAACTCAATCGAAGATGGGCTGAGTTCCAATAAGAAAAAAATAGGCGCCACCGACTTCTAAATTACTAACACAATCCTAGATATAAAAAATTAGAAAAGTCGGATTCTCAGGTCCAGCATTCACCTACCTTTCTTCCTGTAGTAGTACACGCTTTAGTCAGATATTTAAAATACAGGAATGAAAAGACAAATGCCACTAAATGAAAATTTAATATTCAACTAAAAGCTTTTGAATCAGTTTTTATACAAAAAAAATTTATCGTAGTAAAGTCAATTTTACGTAGGGGTAGCCAATTACCCTACTGAAAACAACTCAAACAAAACCTAAGTAATTATTGCGTATCGGTACACAACATAAAATGTTAGCAAAAAAAAAACCCAAATGCGCAAGGCTAACGAAGAGATCTCCCCGGATAGACGAGCGATAAAAGAATCAAAGTAAATAGTATGACCCAAAATTGAACTACAAGACGCAATAATACACAACGGTCGGAGTACCCTGTATATAACGAAACCACGTAAAATTGTCGTACTATTACAACATCATAACAAAATATATAATCTCCCCAATAGTCTAAAATTCAGTCTTTTACGACGAATAACAATAATATAAAAATAGCTGGTTAAATATTGCAATTAAATTTTGAACAATGTATAAGTAAATCAATCTTATTTTGGAATACTATATTTCACTTCCCTTGAATGCAGTGTTCTTATCTTTGCACGCAGGTCCGCGAAGAATGTGACCTCCAACGCAGGTGTCAGACAATTCAGATATCTCCACGGCGAACTGGGTCGGAATTTCCATGAAACGTAACTTCTTCTAATCGTAATCACTCTTAATTCCTCTACGGGTGGATTAATTACCCCACACTTCGTGCCTAAATTTATTTAAAATACCAAAGTTAGCAAACAAATCCAAGAGAACGGAACAAGACAAAAGTTAGTGAATTAAACTCACCAGATGCTTTTTATTCTGGCAAAAACAGTAGCTTCTCCCCTGTGGTATAATATCGGAAAAACTTCCTAAGTTAATCTTCCAATCGAAGACACAAAACTCTTAAATGACGTAGATTTTAGAATGGAATAAACTTCCCTATCATAACGAATAATTTCAATCTACGACACAAAAATACCTCCAGAGAAAACAATCGTAGTAGCTTGAACAACGAACTACGTGCAACTGACTCGTCTCCAAAAATCTCCCCTCAAAATTCGAAACTTGGACTCGCCCAAAATTCTACAGGTCTACCAGCTTCGAAATATAAATACTAGACGCAAAACGAGTAGTCTAAAGATAGGCGTAAGGAACGTCACAAGGTGACGAAATTTGGATATATTCGTATGAACCAGAAACTAAGCAACAATCCACTGTTTTAGTTGTTCCAAGATGAACCGAATCCCACAAAAGTTGTTCGTTCACAAAGCACTTCCAAGAAAATGATTGCTTGTTTCTTCGGTTGTACTGGTCATGTTGCAACCATTCCTTTAGAGGTTAGAAGTACAGTTAGCGTTAAATGGTATACAACAATTTGTTTGCCAGAATCAGGAAAAACAACCGCAAACGTGGCATCATCCTTCATCATGACAATGCCAGCTCTCACACAGGAAACAATTGATTATTTGAAGGAGAAAAACTTCGAATTAACGTCGCATTGCCCGTATTCACCTGATTTATCGCCCAACGACTTCTTTGTGTTCCCGAATGTCAAACAAATAAGTGGACGCGACTGCCTCCCTGGACTTTCCCATACTGGAAACTGTTCATATCATCTTTATTCAACAGTAGAGTTATTTTCCTCAAAACGGTTGTTCAAGTGCTATCCTAAAACCTTGCCTCGTAACGAACAGACTTACCCTTAATTTGCTTTTAATATACAACCAGGCATACTTCATTCTCTACTATATACGTCGCGCGGTCTAACTAGTACCGATCGCTGTTGCTACCGAGGTAAAATTTTCTAAGTCCCTGGAAATTATATTTTGTAGGGCATAAAAAATCCATTTTTTTATTTTCGCGGAAAAACTTTCTTTGACGCAAACAAATAACAACCGTTAGAATAAAAAAAATATTTTTCTAAAAAAGAGGGGGGAGGGGGCCGGTGCGTTTACATATATCCACGAGTGTAATATTTCTTTGCATATTCATATGCTCCATTACGTACTGAGCGATTCAGTGAAAACCCCAGCTTCCTATCTTTTTTCGTTTATTAATTAAAGGAGTTTGAAGTTTCAAACTTCCAAGCTTCGTAGAGGGCGCCACAGGAAAATTACGGAGTTCTTCAAAAAACATATCGATAGCCCCTTGCGAGGTCTATCGACATATGAAGTTTAAAAAATTCCTTGGAGCAGTTTTTGAGAAATAATTTTTTGAAATTTCCAAAATTTTGAAAATTCGTAATTTAGGCCCCTTATAATTTTTCAAAAAACTTTTTATATCACCTCATTTTACCCTTCATATACTATTCAGAAAATAAAAATCATTTGAATCGATTCATCCGGTTTCGAGTAATTGGGCGTTAAACTCAAAATTTTCAAAAAATCATAGCGCCCTTCAGTTTAAAGCTAGCGAGTTCGGCAAAAAACTAACAGATTTGTCTTATGACCCTCTATCGTTATCCGCGATAAAAGTTTCAAAATTGTAATCACGAAAAAAGTGATACCAAAAAAACATGCGTAACTTCCGCTTCCGGTTTCGGATTTTTTTGAAAAGCTTATTTTTTCGATGAATTTTCGATACACCCCCGCATTCCAAAGCGCATCAAAATCGGAGCAATACTTTCGGCTGTAGGAGCGTCACATACGTACATACATATGTACGTACCCACCCACAGACAGACATTTTTTAAAAACCACTTTTTTGGGTTCCTAGAGACCCAAAACGGATATATCCGTTAAAATCTCGATTTCGAAAATTTTCATGATTTCAATACTTACCCTATACCTATAAGGTATGGGAAAGTAAAAATGCGTGGACGGCGATTTTCATCACCTCAAGAAGCTGTTGAAGCCTTCAAAAACCATGTTTTTGAGATACCAACATCAGAGTAGAAAACATGTTTCGAGAATTGGTTTGAACGCATGCAAAAGTGTATAAATCTTAAAGGGGAATCTTTTGAAAGCAATAAAACAGTTTCTTCCAAACAAATTTTTTTTCTAGTTTTTGTTAAAACTGAACGCTGCCCTCATATTACTATATGAACCTGTGACTACTTTTGCAGTTCCATTGCTAGCACCTACTTTTTGCTATTTCTTATAGGATATGTAAGTGTGGCTATGTATTGAAATTTTGTATACAGCAAGACAAGCTCGAAGCTTGGTATAGTAAGTATAGAAGCAATCAACAGATTGCTGTAGTTCCTCTGTGTGTGTGACACTATAAACGCGCAACACAGACATAGGAAAGAAGATCGCTACGTCTCGTAAGAGATAAAGCACTCTAACAAAAAGAAGGCGATATTATTCTTTTTCCAGCTTCTTATTCTTCTTCTTTCTTAACAGGGGTAGGCAGTTTTGCCTGTTACGACTTCACCATCTTTCCCCCAATCTACCCGCATAGGCTTATATTGTAATTTATTAATTGTTACTTGTCTTGTTTGAAATTTATATTAATATTTCAGTAATAATCATAATTTTCACTGAAATTTATTTCGGATTTATACTTATTTCGACTTTTGTAAGTTATTTTCAAAAACAATTAACACTGTAAACATCTGTAGTAGTTAGGGAAATAGCATACAATTTATTAAAGGTGTATTTGTTAAAGTGTGTTTGTGAATTGGAAAGGCCTCGAGTATATCCAATTTACGTTTATCATCAAACAATTGTAAAACTGTTATTATATTATTTGATGTCAATGCATGATTGTGTTCTAATAAATGTTTAGCGTAGTTAGATTTTTCTGGGTATTTGTATTGGTATGAGCGTTCTTTGTATCTGATATCACAATTTCCAATGGTCTGGCCTTTGTATACAGTATTACACCGTGAACAGTTTAATTTCTAGATACCTTTCAAATTCACAAAGCCACTTAAACAAATATACCTTCAACGAATGAGCAAGTTGAGCTCATAAATTCCCCGCTATTGGAAGTTTTGGAATAGAAGAAGTCAAGTTTGGAATCAAGATTTAGTGTGCTGTTTCTCGTTTAAAATATTAATAAACGCTTCTGAAAATGACATACAAAATGTCAAAATACGTATAACGCCGGAAAAATAACGTTGCAATTGTGATTTATTATTTTTAAAATATTACATTTCATT
The DNA here is from genome assembly GCA_014611495.1 of Limonius californicus. Classification (NCBI taxonomy): domain Eukaryota; kingdom Metazoa; phylum Arthropoda; class Insecta; order Coleoptera; family Elateridae; genus Limonius; species Limonius californicus. Next base: position 14,701 of record JABXWE010036831.1, read on the forward strand.
GCTTGCTTTGGTATTGTGTTTAGGGCATTCGGACGACATTACTCTTCTACTTGTGATTAGCTGTTTGAGTTTCGAAGAGTAAGGACGTGTTCGACCGTGCTCCGATAAAGTGCAACACTAGGGAAAAGCGGGCATTAGTGAGTCATCGACCCACCTATTACGGGGATACAGACACAGCGAAAACCTACATACCAGGTGTTAGGTGTCGAAGATTATGATATCATCGACCCCTGACGCCACTGATGCAGTGGCAGACAAGCAAGGAAAAAGTAAAGTTCAAATAGAAATCCCAAACGAAATTACCATATACAATGCATGACAAGAAGAGAAAAACGCAAGAATTGAATTGCAACAAAAATTTTTCATATTACAGCAGCAACTAGCAGAAATGCAATCAGCAATAAATACGATAAATGAACAGAAATTGGTCCCAAGTGCATACTTGGAACAAATATCCCAATACTAGAAAAAGGCTATTGCACTGATGAAGAAGAATTCATCAGAGAAACGGAATGGGCGACAAAGGAAAAGAAAGAGACCACAAAAAGCAAAATGACTATACCGCCAGAAACGTCACCACAACAACAGCAAAAAGCTAAAAAAAAATCCAGTAAATAGACCGAAAATACCGCCGCCATTATTTTGAACCAAATTAAAACGATGATGCATTACAACGCGAACTAAAGACGGAACAGTTTACATTTCAAGCACTTATGATTAATAACGAGCAAGTAAACATAAACATAGAGTCCGCAGAAGACTAACAAACTTACTAAATGAAAAAAAGTACTTTCGGCACTCATACGAAAATAAACAAAAGAGAAACATAAAAGTCATGGCTTGAAAGCTGCACCCGTCATGCGCTTCAGAAAACATAGTATAAGATTTCTATCGCCAAGGATATAAAATAATTGAAGCCGTTAACATTCTGCAGTGAAAAGATGAGAAACCCCTCCCGCTATGTATGCTAAGCTTCAGAAACGACGAAGACATTAAAAAATACACGAGATAAAAGGGATACTAGGCATGAAGGTTGAAATAGAACCTCTAAGAAAATCAGAACTAGTCTCTCAATGCAAGAAATGCCAATCTTATGGACACACCCAAATATTCTGCAACAAAGAATCAAGATGCGTGAAATATGCTGGAAAATTCCACACAAAAGAATGCAAAATGAATGAATAGCAAACCAACATGTGCCAAATGTGGCGAAGCCCACCCAGCCAGCTACAGAAGATGCAAAGTGGCCAAAAGGATTCAAAAGATAAGAAACGAAGCAACTAAAGCCAACCAAAGCAACCCAAAAGAAAGGAAGACAGAAAATAAAGCACTGCATAGATGGGACCCAGAAGCATTCCCAGCACTTCCAGATACTAAAGAAAAGGAGGAAATTTCGAAGAAAACAGAAGTTGCGATAAACCAGCCATTAATAAAACTTGAAAGGAAATAGTAATGAAGCTACTGCTTCAAAGAAACAATAATAGACTTTGGGGCTACGCCAGCAAAACTAACATCAACCATATTGAAACTTACCAGACCAAAGTACTGAAGAGTATCGTAGATACACCCTAGTACGCTATAAATAGTGATATGCACAGGAATCTAGGGATAACAGCCGTGACAGAAGAAATGGAAAACCTTGCCCAGAAACATGAGACCAGGCTTCATGACCACGTACAGGTCTACTGAGAAGGCTCAACAGGACCAAACCATTTGAGCTAGTGTAAAGAGACGTGAAAATGTCAGTGAAAAAAGCAGAGCAAAAGCGAAGTGGAAACACCCGAATAAACTGTTGCAAAATAGAACTGAGAGGACACCGGTGGGTAAATTCTTAGCATAACCATTTAGTTAATTTAAGTTAGATAAATATTGCTGGTTAGTCATTTACACTACTTCTAATGTAACATCACAATACAAAAAGTACGTATTAAAATAGACTCTTCTAGTTTTCTTTACATTCTTAGGCTTTTTGTACGACTCTATACGTATCTAATTCTTGCATTTCTGTATTCCTTTACGGTTATTAGAAATTTAATTTCTAATGTTTGTATTTTCTGTATGTCGTGTTGCGGAATAGTATAATAGTGTGGGAATAGACATAAAACATCATAAAACGTAAGCTGTAATTCTTTTCGTGTTTCTTGCCCCAAAGTTCTTCTCATCTTCTTATTTTAACATATACATCTTTGTTTTCTTTATATATAACAACGCAGCGTAGATGTTGGAAGTGTGCCACTTGTTGTTCTAAAGGGCTGTTGTCAATAATAATTTTAGTACTTATGGGGTTTGTACCTAAAAAATGTACGTTGTCGTATATTGTAATTGTTACATAATTAATAAACTTTGAAGACTGCTATTTGGAATAACTGTTCTCTGTCTTGAATAACCACCTAGTCGTAATCAAACAGCATAGTTTTTTTAATTTACTTGTTGATTCATTTTGATCCCTGAATCTACTTCTATTTTCCACTCTCTTAAAAAACCATCAATGTGTATGATTTGGTTTAACATAAAAACATTGTTAGCACAGGACCTTCCCTTTCGGGAGCTTGTTTGTTCCTCTTATAAAATATCATCTGAAATAGTTTGAAGCTGCTCATTTACTATCATACTGTATATTGTCTATGTTATATTTAACAGATCTATGTATGCTCCTCCAGTTGCCTGAATTCTTCCTTTCTTATTTTTTTAATAATGTTGTTAGCTATGCTTCGTTCCATTCATGAAGTATTTCGTGTCTGGCCAACACGTGCCAAGAAGGTGTAAAATTCTGGATTCTAATTGCACACCACCGTATTTAAAATTAGTTCGACAAGTGATGCTGTCAAGAGCCGAAACTTTTCTACTTTTGGGGCTTTTTAGGACTTTTCCAATTCTGCAATTTCGAAGGGGTCATCTCGTGTTTGTACACCTTCCTCTATTGTAAACTTGTAAATCAGCAAAGCAAAGACTCCTACTGTAGTACTAAGATTTTTAGTCCTTTTCAAAGATAGAAAATTTTAAAATTGCTATGCATGTAAGATATAATTTTTAATCAATGAAAATCATATACAGATGCTTGGCTAAAATCAATCACAAACACATACGTCTCGCAATTAATTAATGTCATGTATGAAAACCGCAGAAGCTTTCCTACAAAAAAGAAATAAATATTTAAAAACTTCCTCGGCAACCATTTTATTGTTTCACAAATTGTAAAACACAAAAATGTCATACTCCACAAATACTTTAGCGCTTCGAATATACTAAATTACTAGAGTTTGGTAACCCCGACGTGATTTGAATACACAATTCTCATTAGCTAACAATTTCTAAACGTGTCTATGTACTCGTCGGGAATGTTATATACAGGGCATCCCAGGTAAATTAGACATTACACCAAGCTGTTAAAATAACCAACACTATTATATTAATCGTTGAAAGCGTTAAGTACCAATAGTTGGCAACACCAGTATTTTTGTAGTTTTCATGCAACCTTTATTCCATGAATTTTCATATTGTAATAAACCGAATAACCAGTACTGTGAATACATGCGAAGATATATGTTGGTTGTGTGGCAGGCAGTTTAAATAACGTCTTCTGTCTAATATCACATACACTAAAGTACAGAAATATAGAATTCCATAAATATTTAATGATTGGCATTCTTCACTTTTAATTGAGTAGATTTCGTATTGTAATGATTGATTACTTGGGAAAATCAGTTAGATTAAAGAAGTTACTTTTTTCTTGTGTCATTTAAATAGTTTCTCCGTTAATGTTCTATTAAAACACATATTCTAAACCACAGAAATGTCAAGGGCCATAAATAATGTTAAGGTTCGTATAGTAAACCCTAAATTACTGTACTTTGGTGTGCCGGACGAGACTTGAATACACAACCTTCTTTAGTTAACAGTTTCCGATCCCGTCTATGTACTCGTCGGGAACACTCTACACAGGGCATCCCATATGAAGCGGACTTTATTTTAGTTTGTTTAAGCAACGAAAATTAACATCACTTACAAAAATACACGCAGCTATGGTACAAAGTGTAACACCTTACGCTTCGGAAGCTTGGGAAATTAGTAAGAGAAATAAGAAGAAACTGGTAGCACTAGAGATGGAATATTGAAGGAGAAGTTGCCACAATCCAGACTGGAAAGTATTCCAAATGACGATATCAGAAAAATGATAGAAATCGAAAAGACAATAGCAGAAGAAATAAAAAGGAAGCAGTTAGTGTGGTTTGGGCATGTAAACAGAATGATGGACCACAGATGGCCAAAAAGAGCGCTAACATGGCTACCACCAGAAAGAATGAAACGTGGTAGGCCACGACTATGTTGGAGAGAAGAAGTAGAGAGTGCAATGATGGCAAAACATCTGAATCAAGAAATGGCCCTGAACAGGGGGGGCATGGATAATGGGGACGGAGAGGTGGCGACAGCCGTAGGAATCCGGAATATACAGCAAACGCTCGATAACGTGAACTAATTCACACCCGAGTGTGTTCACATTATCGAAATGTTTACAGTAGCGAGCGTGATTTTATTAAT
>JABXWE010036832.1:0-17196 GCA_014611495.1 Limonius californicus
AATAGAAAAAATAGTATAAAGAACACGTTTCATAAGACCACTTGTCGCACTCGTCCGTTGAAAAACTCGACGCTTCGCGTCTCGTTTTTCAAACTTGAACTCGTGCGTTAAGAAGAGGCCTTATGAAACTAGTTCTTTAATATACTATAGGAAGTTAGAACCTTAGACATGTCATTTGTATTATAGCACAATCAGCATAATTATTAACAAACTCAACGTTAAACATAAGTAGACTCGCAGTGAAATGGAGTTACGATAAACCTGAGCTTCCTTAATCAAGAGAATAAAATGTGTTTGATATTATGTCCCTGTATAAACTATTGCGTTATTTGCAGGAATGTTTCGGTCATTACAATTCTACAAATTGCTTTCCATCATTTTTTCCATCATAACGCGCTGTTACCACAATTTTTAAATCTTCAAATTTAATTATAATTTTAACTACATATTTAAAATCAATCTGAATTTTAATGTTAGTTTTTTTTTTTACTTAGTACAAGTTGTCCACTAGCAGTAACTCTAAAGCTACCTGAAATAGAAATACTTACCCAAAATAGTTTAATTACAAAAGAAATTAATATTTTACTTTAGTTGTTACCTATGTAGAATGTAGATGACGGTAATTTTATGGTAATTAACTGAGTTTAAATTTTAATGTGTCCAGTATTTAAATACAGGTAACCAGAAAAGAACTGGGAAGCAAATTTTTATGTACATAATTATCAAACCATAGAAAACCATATTTCGTCCCATTAGTACATAAAATAGCGACAGAGTGCGATTGAGGTTCTTTAGATCTTTAAAAATTTAAACTAAATAAATTTACACCTTAATGTCTGTAATAGATTACAGTTGACACAAACTAATTTATAAATTAAAAATGCCATACTAAAAGGTACCTGCAAATCCAATATCGAAGAAACTTTGTTTTCTTGGTATGTGGCTGTAGTTTTAGATTGGGCCAGATCTAGGACGGGGTTTTCCAAACATCTTGCATTACAATCATTGTATTGTATTGTATTTGAAAGAGCGAGATCTAAGATGCGGTTTTCCAAGCATCTCTAAGCACTGCAACCATCATTGGCTTATTGTTCACCCTAACTAAGAATGTTGCGTATGGAGTAATTCCAACTCGAGTGATTTTTAACGTGTCACCCATCGCAGTGGCACAGGACCTACGGCTTCTTATCTGACAGAAGGTGCTCTTTCAGGTTTTTTCCCCGCTAGAAAAATCTCATCAGGTACCAGCCCGCGTCCCTTAGATCTAATGGCAAATGCGCTAACCACTAGACCACCGAGGCCGGCTATTGCAACCATTATTGGCTTATTGTTTTACGTCTCTCGCTATTTTGGGCAATCTGTTGTTAGGCATTTTTGTTATATCATCTTTGCGGCATCTTCTCATCCATCTAACAATGCCTTGGAGAATGCATGTTTCTCTTATATTTTCGTTTAGTATTCTATCGTAGAGTGTGACCTGCTATAAATTTTTAGACCTTCATTTCTGTGGTGCGGAGTATTGGTTTAGGGCACGTCGTGTCTGTCCTTGTCTCTGCGGCGTATGTTACTATGCACGGATGCACGTTTTGTATATCTTGACCTTTGCTTCGGAGTTAATGTTTTTGTTTTTCCTGATTATGTCCGTCAGACATCCCTCATCTGGTGATTTGCGATTTACCTCTGTATTTAGTTTTCTATCGGCTGACGTTTCCTCACCTATGTATTTGAAACACATTACTTGTTCCATGATTTTGTCATTTAAATCTTATAGGTTCTTTAGATGAAATCTCGAGTAGCCCAGTGGTAAGAGGGCTAGGCTCGCAAAGCGAAGTCCTCGGTTCGAACCTTGGGATAGGCAGACATTTTTCTGTAATTTCTAAGGTCGGTATCGAACTCGGTAATCCATTCGAAGTTGGGTTACAATTAACGGCGGCGCTTCTCCTAACCACTGGCTGACCAGGAGAAGTAACCAGACCACACACAACATCATACACACAATAAATAGTGAAAATGTAGGGAGCGAATGTTGTTGAGGGGAACAGGAGGAGCGTGATGCAAGTCCAAAGGGGACCCATCACCTTCAATTAATCCCGAATGTATGAATGGCAACCTCGACACCGTAAGATAAAAGAGGAATTGGTAAACAAAGAAAGAAAGGTTCTTTAGATATTACTAACGATTTGATTTTTTCCGTTAATATTTCTAGATTGTACAATTGAGCTGTTAGATAGAATATGTGCAGTAGCCATTATAGGTTTCTTCATTTTCGGCAGGGATTTCGGCGTCACCTACATACAACATTAGTTGTAATTGTTGGATTCCTATTTTACCTCAATAATTGTTTTCTTACCTTGCCCATAGTTTTGTCCATCACTAAATTAAAGATCTAGGGGCTCAGGAAATCTCCTTGCCTGATTCCGTTTGATATGTCCATTTCTTCAGTTAATTTGTTCTTGATTCGTATGCGTGTCTTGGATTGTGTGTTTATTGTATTATGACGCATAATATTTCTCTGCGTACATGTAGTATTTCTGGAATATAATTTACTTTTATTTTATGAAACGCCTTTATCAGGAACATAATTGAACATTTCCGACAAAATGTATTGTACTGATGGATTTTTCGACGATCTGACGTATGGTAAATATTGCATCGATTGTGCATCCATTGTCCTGGAATCTTTGTTGTTCTTCTCCTTCATTCTACGGTATCCATAATAATATATTTGTAAATAATTTCATAACGCAATTAGGTAGCGTAATTCCCCTGTAATTATTGGAGCTCGTTTCTATTCTTAAATATGGGTAGGTATCGTTATGCTGGATTTCCAATCATTTTGGGTGGTGCGGTTATTAAGTTCTAGTTAATAACTTTCTCAATTCTATACATAAATCGTTTCCTCCATATTTGAGAAGTTCGTTGTGAAATTGATCTGGTCACGGAATTTTGTAATGAATTTCTAAAACATGTTTAATCTATTTTTGACAGAAACTACATACACTGGGCACTGTTTATTTCAATCTCTCCAGAACACCCTGTGTACAGGGTGTTAGGGAAGTCGATCACATATTTTCGAAGCGTCAATTTAGGTGCAAAATGTAACCGGAAAGTCCTAAACCACTTTAGTTTTAGGTCATAGTTTCCTCATAAATTAGTGTTAAAGTTGCTGCTGTACAATAGCAAAGTTACGCCAATATAGTTGTCCCAGGTGCTGTCAAATACTAGAGAAATGTGTCGTGAAATATGATTTAAATGAAAATTATTTTGTAATGTCCAAATCTCTGTTAGGAAAGTTTTTTCGAAACAATTTACTTGTGCTTCTTGTTTGAAGTTGTAACCAAGCAAGAAACACACACATTTTTTGACAAAAATGGCCCGTAAAACATTGATCGTTTCCGATAATTTATATGAAATTTCATCCTAAATACGAACATATTTTGTATTGATATAAAAACTTATGTAGCAGTTTTGCGCTAAAGCAACTAGCCATCCACAATTTCTACTTTACCTATTAATATAAGAAATAATTTTATGTTACACAGATATTTATACGATTAAACTTTCATAAAAACTTTTATAAAAATACAATAGTAAGCTGAGAATCAGTCTAAACATGTAATAAACACACTTACATGAGCTAATACCAATTATATTTCACCAACAACCATTATACAGCGGTTTATTAAACAACGTAAGATGTACTTTAACTGAAATTTGCATATAAAACTGAGGGAAAAATAAGAATCAGATGCATTTTAAGAGTTCTGAGAAAGTTATATGTTTGCATTTGGCATGCTCTAGGTTTTTGCGAAATATTTCTATACTCTAACGGTTTTCTGCTTGATTCGTCACTAGTTATACGTCTTATCCAATTCACATACTCATCTGTTCTGGTAAATACACCTGGATAACCTCTTTGGGCACATCCAAGTCCCCAGGATGTAATTCCATATTGTTTTCCTCCACATAAAAGGGGTCCTCCCGAATCGCCAATACAAGAATCTCGTCGTCCTTTTTCATATAGTGTACACATTTGTGTCTTAGATAAAATAATGTCTGCACTTTTTTTATGAAAAATGGATTGGCATCGATTAAAATTTATTATGGGTAAGTCAATACACATCAGTTGATCTGGATAATCTTGCTTTCTAAGTGGTCGGCGTATTCCCAACACACTGATGGGAATGACAACACCCCATCCCGCAGTAGTGCACTTACTATGGAGTTCGGATATATCTAGCGGAAAAATTGATTTAAGCGGAAGGTTTACAAACTTAATGGTATTAGTTTCATTCATTGGAGTTATCAATTCAAGCAACGCTATGTCATTATTATGCGTTTCAGGATCATAATCTTGCATTACAATATTCAGAAGTTTGCTCTTTTGTATTTGGCTCCCATTAAAGTTTAGCAATTTGTCCATTCCACCCACAGCTAAATAGTCGGTTATATTGTTATTCTTATCTTTCGTGTAACAGTGAGCAGCACTTAAAATCCATTTCGAATTCAATAACGTCCCTGCACAGTATGGACTGTAGGTAGTGGTACTGTAAAGATAATAACAGTCTAAATACATTTCTTCTAGAAAATTACCGCCCTGACTAACTATCGTTATACACAATCAAAAAACATAATCGAGTCGCCTGTAAGAAAAAAATCCTGTCTTTGATTAGTTCATAATATATTCAAATCGACAATCCTACACACAGACATGTTGTTATAACGCCATATTCATTAATTTTTCTAATCAAAGACATACGAATTTCATCCCAAAAGCGACTGCAATAAAATTTGTTTTTGATTGTTTTTGATCGCACCTTATAACAGTAATAGTCGCATTTTCTAATGCTATACCGGCTGGTGTCTTGCGCGACGTAGCACATAAATTTTAATAGTAAATTCTTAAAGACCAATTGCTTCTCTAAATATTTTAGAGCTTAAGTATAAATAAATTTTTCGTAAAAAAATACTACATCTACACATACTATTGTTTACAATTTTCCATTTTCCGGAAGCTTAAAAATCAACCAAAACAATAAATGCATTTTTAATAAATATTAAACACCAAGTGAATCAAACATACGTTTACCCACGAAAAGATGTTGAGATCACGAGCACGCAGTGCGAGTGAGATCATTTCTTTGAGTGAATAAATATGTTTGATTCACATGGTGTTTATATGTTTTTATTCAATTTTGACGGATTTTATGAATAAAATTCAAATTGGAATTAAAAAAAATTCAATCGAGAAATCGTGTAGACTGCGAAACTAATTTTCACACCTTAACAACCAGTTGTTTACATTGTTCTAAAGTTGTGACGCTTTCGGATTTTGTGTGTTTGCGAGACAAAAATGTCTGGAGTTTTAAAAGTTCAAGACGAAAACGAAGTTATTGTACCCTCAGCAGTCTTGGACGAAGCTTTGGAAGCTATGAAGAAGTAATTTTTATCGTGGGAATTTTTGGAGGATGTAGAATTGGTGAACTGGTGGCCATGTCAGTCGATGATGTAGAAGACAGGGGTAGCGTACTTGTAGTTCAAATTCCAGACACGAAGACTCATAAACCCAGAACATTTACCATCATCAATGGAAGTAACTCTGTTTCTGCTATTGACGTTTTTCGAAAGTACAGAAAATTACGGCCTGAAAAGATATCACATAAACGATTGTTCATCAATTACAAGAACAAAACATGCACGGTATAACCCGTAGGAGTGAACACTTTTTCAACAATTCCTAGAAAAATTGCACAATTTCTAGGCCTTTCAAATCCACTAGAATATACGGGTCATAGTTTTAGGCGTTCAAGTGCAACTCTACTAGCAGACTCTGGGGCAGATTTAGCAGTTGTAAAGAGACACTGCGGTTGGCGTTCGAATAGTGTCGTCGAAGGATACATAGAGGATTCTCTGAACAATAAAATTGAAATTTCGAGAAGAATCATTGAGCAATCATCAACAATCATTAATAATAGATCTGCCTTGAATTCCTCAGCAAGCTCCTCTGCATCAAATTCCGTGTCAAACCAAGAAACTAATCAAGACATTAATTTGCCTCTTCATCCACAATTTGATGTAAAATTTAGTAATTTGAATAATTGTAACTTTTATATTTCATCTTACAAAGGCGAAAACTAATATTCAATGTTAATATTTTTGTAAAATAAGTAAATAAATAGAAATAAACAAAAATCTGTTCGTTTTTGAAATTTTTAAAATGGTTTGATTTCACTTGTGAATTCAAACGCTTTGATTTCACTAGTGAATTACGAACTCTTTATGACGGTTACTATGGAGTTAATAAAGTCAATTTAAATTGTCAAAATGGAATAAAATTAATTAATTCACTCAAGCTATAAATAGTAAATTAATCTTACCTTAATTTCATTGGTAATAATGTAATCTGGTAAAGAAATAATTTTGTCAATTAAAAAGTTTAAACGCAAAGTTTACAAGAAGCGACCTGCACGTCGCGCATTTTTTGTTGTGGCGAATTCGATAATAATTTTGTCCATGTTGAGTGTGTTAGTATGTTCTTGCTCTGTATTGATAACAGCTAAATCTGATAATCTATGTTCAGACATAGAATTTCTTAAATAATTTTTGATTATTTTTAATTTAGAAAAGGAACGCTCGGCCAAGGCAACTGTAACCGGTAATGTTAAGAACAAAATAACCGCACTACAAACATCAGGTACAATGGAAGCTCTGTGCTCATTTTTAATAAGCAAAAAGTCAGCAAGGTCTCTTACGGTACTCATTTTGGAAATGAGATCTTTTAACACCTTTTCTACACTCAACATTTGAAAAGGAAATTGTTCAAATAAATCCTTGTGATACTTTCTTTGTAATTTAGAGGCACTTTCAAAAAGACCATCTTCTGTCAGCGATAAAATATTTGCGGGAGTTAAAAAATTAAAACTGTTAAACACGTTATCCATAGTTTCAAACCTCAACGTCAGTTGATTTATTAATATATCTATGGTAGATTTGAACACTTCCACTTCAAATAATTTTTCAGAATCACTTAATCGTTCATCAGTAGCTAGTTCATCATAAAATCGTTTTGCTTTTCTCTTTCTTTTTTCTTCAAACTTCGGACGTATACCCCAAGAATTTGTTAGGACCACAGCCTTTTCTTTTAATTCAGGAAATGTTTCCCTCGTGTCACTTATGGCTTTCAAAGTGGAATTTAACAACTTAGTGGCGGCTTCTAGATCCATGTCAGATGTCTGTAAACATTTTGATGTTAAATTTAGATTTTCCAAAATGTCTGTCTAAAAACTAGCATAACAATAAACTCGAATTTTTCCATCTTTTTCTTTATTGCAATAGCCTCTTCTCTTTCTTCTCGTTTTTTACTCAACAGTGATATACTGGACAAAACCTTCAAAACTAAAACAAAAATATATCTGATAGCAGCAATGGATTCATACCGCGAGGACCATATTGTACAGCAAAAGCGTTTTAGAATAATTTGAACATTTTCAGTATTCGCCACTTTTAAGTAGATCCACCTTTTGCTATATCCGAAAAACGTGTATATTTTTTGACATAAATCAAAAAATTCTTTGATCATTGCCATATTACTACAAGCATCATTTAAAACTAAGTTTAAATTGTGAGCTGCACAGTGGATATAGTCCGCCGTTGATCCCTTTTCTTTGATCAATTTTTGTAGTCCTGAATAAATTCCGCTCATTTTCGCTGTACCGTCATATCCCTGTCCGCGACACTTTCATCAGTCGATATCCATTTCATTCATGTTTTCCAAAATTGATTTTTTTAGACCTTTTGAAGTTTGGTCTGTAACTTCGTCAAATCCTATAAACGATTCCAAAATTTTTATATGTTTGGTTTGGTTATGTTCATCAGTTTCAATTTTAACATATTTTTGGCTTAACTGTTCAATTTTCCACACGTCTTACGTAGTATCTGTAATTATGGAAAAGAAAGAAGCTTCTTCGATGTCCTGTAAAATGTTTGATTTCAGTTGTAACGAAACTGTGTGAATTAGTTCATTTTTTATCTTTGGACTAAGGTATTTGTGTTCCTCTCTTTCATTGGATAAGTGCGAATTTAACACTGGATCATACTTAGCCAATAATTCCACAATGGACAAAAAATTTCCCTTTTGGATCGACTCTTTGTTTTCCCGATGCTCCCGAAACGCCAAATCACAAACGGACAAAGTCATAAAACGCCTCTCCATTTTTTACCTTCATCTTTAAACTCGACTAAACTTTCAATGGCCGCTCCTCGCTTCCAACTATCGTATGTATGACAAGCCTGCAGTGTACCATGGACACTTCATGATCTTTAATTTTTTCAGAAATGCCTTGCCAATCGTCCACACCTTTGCACCACGAATCTTTGAAATGTTTATTACTTCTATTAGCAAAAAGCCAACAAGCTTCACAATAAGCAATATTTAATCGTAGCGAATAGCACAACCACATCTGTTCCATAGCATTGCCAGTTTTCGCAGTAACCGTGTAACATGAAGTAGAAAATGATCTTCCTTTGGGATCTTTGTTAAAATTCTCCTTTGGTTTCCAAGGACCTATTTTTTAAATTTTTAGAATGTCTCAAATTACCAACATTTAATAATGACTCCATTTAAAAACTTCGTATAATAAGACTAGATATTTTTAAATTTCTTAAATGTGTTTGTGTTTCTAGTGGGTGCCTACTGTAATAATTGATCTGCGGGGGTGTTTATTACGCCACTGATCTCACTGAATCGGAGAGTAAATACTGCAGTAACTGACACTTATATTTTAAACAAAGAAATATTTCCCGACTTTATCTCTTGAATATGTAATAGGATAACACAGGCGGACAAGCTGAAATTAAAAAATTACGACTTCTGATTTCCAGGCTATTAACTATCATACTTGCGCATAAAAGTTAAGCATTACGGGTATTGGGAATTCCCAAGCTTACGCAAGAGTACAAATTTCAAAATATATTCTAGAATTTCTACTGTTTCACAATTTCTCATTCAAATTCTAGTCGCCTGCGCTAATAATGTACTTCGAATTTGCATCATTATGCAAATTTGCCGAGGATTTCGTTTAAATACGTTTATTTGCATTCTTTACGGCTTGATGACCCATTTAAGTTGAGCGTCGTCATCACTACTCAAACACGATTTTGACGTCCTATTCAAGATTCGCGGATGGAAAACAGCACGTGATGTCTTGACCTTGATTTATCATTTAAGCACAAACATTGCCGCTTTTCAGTCATGTTTGATAAGCTGATAAGGAAGCGCGTGACTCCTCAGGTAATAATCCTAATTGAGCACTTCGTCTGTAATTTAAACAATTAAAACTTGCTTGACAAGTTTCATCAATTATTCCCCGAAATGTATGCAGTGGCGGATTTTACATAAAGCACATGCGAGAGGCGCCACTTTCTAAGGGGCCCCAAACTTTTTTTTTGTTTATATATATTATGTAATACATATTTCACGTTAGTACATTTACAGTACTATATAGTTGTAATAAGTAATAAACTTTGTATTGTCCACAGTGGCGGATTAAGGTAATCTGTGGCCCCAAGCATTTATTAGTTTTTGGCCGCTGGTGGTCTTAAAATATTAAACGAACAAATTGAATACCGCAAAGTTTATACGTATTCTACTCGTGTACTAGATCAAATTTATTAAAATAGCACATTTATTTCAAACTTGCAAACAATAAGGCAAGTAGTTTACTATAATACCAAGACCCATATCTATAATTTTACCTATAAACGATTCGCGCGTCAGACCACTTTGAATTGTACATTCACATTCCTGCTTTCGAATATTATTTTATTGATAGAGAAAAGTCATGGAAACCAAAAACTGATTTTCCATTTAAATTAAAGTTCACTGTTGTAGTTTTGTACAGAATGTTTCTAATTATTTTTCTTCTTCGTCTGTGTATAGGCCTGTTAACTACCTACAATGAGTAGGTTCTGTGAGCCCTCTAATTATTCAAAATATGAATATTACATTTAAAAATTCGAGGCCTCATCCGAAAATGCGGCACCTCACATGTCCTTGTAAAATCCACCATTGATGTCCAACTGGTTTGTTTAATATTTTGAGGCCACCGAGGGGCACATATTATAAAACTGCCTAAATCCGCCACTGAATATATGCAAGGTATTTTTAATTCAATAATGGTACAAAATGAGGTTGTCGTGTACTTAACGTTTCTGGGTGCTCAACTTAATAAAGTGTCAGTATCAATAAAAGTAAATTTTAGTAGACATAGTAGTACTATTATTTATTTTATTTCTAGAAGATAAGTTATCTTTCAATTAAGGTCTGTTTAAAAAGTCCGTTACTGTAAACAAATCAATGAAATAAGGAAAAATTGTGGAAGATTTGTGTACACAACTGTTTGTTTTTCTGTACTACTGTTTTAAGTAGTTACTAGTTTATTAAGCTTTCCAAAAGCGTTAATTGTGGAACGTACCAGCACTATTTCTAGACGTGTAAGTTCATTTCCTGGCGTCGGCATTAAGCATTAGCGACAGAAACAGCCTGAATATTGCATTAAAGAAAGAACAAGACTTCACTCACACTTCAAACGGTTGTCAATTCAGCACAGAGTGCGAAGTTCCAAATATTTCCAACCTAATTAAATTAGAAATGCGACATCATAACGAATTATTTTTTATTTTTATATATAATGAGATGTGTACAATGTCAGTCCCGTTTTTTTGCTAGTCAAAATGCTCGTTTACTACTACTTCCACTACAGTATTGTCTTATAATCTTTTACCCCTTAATTATTGAGTTAAATTTTTAAATACATAAAAATCACTAGGGAACAAGTAAGGAGGATAGGTGCCTAACCTCAAGAAAGGCCCAATCACGAATGGTGGCAGCTGCAACTTTCAACTTTTGCAAGAAGGTATTGTCATGAAATAGTAAGAGTCCGCTAATTAACCGATAATACAGAGCGGTACAAAAAATTGTCCTTATTGCTATGCAGTACAACGAAGTTTTTCCTCGAATGTTCTACTATAGAACATCTCAAAGTGAGAGCATAGTGTACGCTCTTATGGACAGCAGTGTTGCATAACTTCCACTTATAATTGCTTTGAAGATAACTCAGCACCTGTCAATCATAGTGTAATCCGCCTTTTGTTGTACACACCGCTTATAGGTGATAACTATTTTGTAAGAGTTTTGCTGAACGTCCCTTGCCAAGGATTGTCAAAGAAAATTAATAGTTTTTGCCTAGTAGTTTTATTAATTACATAATTTTAATAATAATAATAATTTAATTAGTACAGAAACAAATCGTCGGCTTAATGGAATTAAATTAATCGCCATCACACTTTTACAAAACTAAAGTATTTCGAGCAAAAAGAAAAATCCCATTCTTTATTGAAAAACAACAATTAAAAATGAATAACAGATACCTATACCAACAAACAAAAAACTTTAATTGCTATTACAGACAGGTTTAATCGTATGATCTAATTGTTGCTATCACTATTGTCTAATTCACTTTCGCTATCACTTTCATTACTAACATGTATAATAATTGATTCGATGTCTTCCACTGCATTATCGACTTCCCACATTGACTGTTCCATTCGTATTATGTGGTTTACGTAGTTTGCCCATTTTTCCGACGTAAGTTGATGATCTTCTTCTTCTTTTCTTCTTTATTCAGAATATTTCGTCCAACTTTGAACGTATGCCTCCCCTATTTCCTTCCATTTGCTTCTATCCTGTGCCATGGTTATGCATCTTCTACTTGCTACTTTTCTTCGTCCATCTATCAGCGTCCATTCGAGCAATATGACCCGCCCACGCCATTTGGTTCTTGCTACCATTTCAGCTACATCTTTCATGTTCGTTTTGTGTCGGATCCATGTTATCGGTTTTTTATCTTTTAAAATAATGTTTAGTATAATCCTTTCCATGTGGCGCTGTGTAACTTGTAATTTGTGGATCTTTTTCTCCGTAAATGCCCATGTCTCTACTCTATATACCAGCACTGGTATAACACATTCTTCTAAAACTTTTACTTTCATGGCGATTGTGATGTTTCTATTTTTATTTCTTTATACAGGGAATTTTTCTTTTTCGTATACATTGCCTATGTATACTTTTAAAAAGAACGCGTCAATTACGTCTATTGTGTAGGCAACCAACTATACCGACAACTAAAAAACAGAAATAAACGTCAGGGTAGTTGTTAATTATTTGAGTATGAAGGTTATGGCGATGCAGTGTTTATATTAAATAAGTATTTCACCCTGTATATAGGACGCAAATGATAACTTATCTGGTAAATACAAAAATAGACAGAGTGATGTTTCTGTAAGGTCCGTGAACATTGTACTTCCTTTGTACAACAAAAATACATCAGCGGCAAAGTGGTGTAATGGTCAGCATAGGTGCCTTCCAAGCAGTTGATCCGGGTTCCATTCCCGGCCATCGCAAACTTTTTTTAATTATTATTTTTTGTTATAACTATTAATTATGATTTCTTCAACGTAGCATAAAATATTTAATTTCATTTCTTCGTTTAAAACGTGATTACTTTTAGTTCTTATTTTATAGGAATTTATTACGCATCCCTCTGATTTAAATTTTCTGACAATTGTTTGTATGGTTCGAATACAAGGAATAGGTCTTTCTGGATATTTTAGTGAAAATAAGTTTCTCGCAGTTCTTAAGCTGTTACTATTCTGATACCACATTAGAATTTCCACTTTTTCGTCTTTACTGTACATGGTTGTATAAAAAAAACGCAAGAAAACACTAAATAAAGATTAATTTTATTTTTTAACATTGAATTAATTTGATTGTTTTGGTATAGTTGATTGCCTACATAATAGGCGTAATTGATGCGTTCTTTTTAAAAGTATACATAGTATACAAAAAGAAAAATTCCCTGTATATCACATAATTTACCAAACTCGGTCCATGCCATTCTTATGTGTTGGAATCTTGTACTCCTTTGTGAATTTTAATTGTTTGTCCCAAGTATATACAATGGTCGACTTGCTCTATTACTTCGTCCTCAAATATTATATCGATCTGTCCCACATTGTTATGTGTTCGTCTCATTATTTTTGTTTTTGTATATTTATGGTTAGGCCAATTTCTTCCCATTTTTCTTTTAATTCATTTAGCATTTCCTTTAGATCGTTAAAATTGTCAGATATTAACACCACGTCATCAGCATATCTAAGATTACTTAATTCAACGATTTTCCCATTGTAATTTCTTAAATATGTCCTCCATGGTCAGTGTAAATAACTTTGGGGATATCGTATCCCCTTGTCTTATTCCTCTATCCAGTTTTATTTGTTTTGTTTTCTCGTGCAATTTGATAGTACTAATGGCTTCTTTGTATATATTGGTAATTAACTCTATGTACCTTGAATCTATTCTGCAGTTTTCTAGCGATTCAAGTATGACCCATATTTCTAGACAATCAGTGGTTTTATTATAATCGACAAAGCCAAATGTAGGTTTGAAGATTTGAAGATATGCTTCGCTAATTAAGTTTCATACTTCACCTTCTTTAAAAGTTGTATTTTTGCTGACCGCGGACCGCGGACCGATACACTTCATTCCACACTATCTCGATGGGATTTAGTTCTCAGTGATAGGGTGGTAGCCTTATTACCTTCCCGTTTTGTTTATTTGGTATATCTTCTATAATATAGGCACTATAATTTGGTTTAAAGGTACTAACTACCTGAAGCAGTTGCACTTTTAAATAATCCTCTTCAAAGAATACATCTTTAGATCGAAGCCACTCTTTAACTTGTTCTTTCGTGGAAGATGTGTTTGGGATTTTTTCTAATTTTCTGCTGTCGTAAGGTGCATTGTCTATAACGACAACAGTTTTCTCTGCAAGATTTGGTTCTAAATTATTTTTAACCCATCTCATCATGATAGTCTTGAATGTTCTTCTTTGCCAACACAGTTAGCCGTCCACCATTGATGAATCAGTCTGTACTTCGTGCATGTAGCAAAACAAAACGTGGACTACCTTGTAGGAGCTTCTAAACCTATTGTTAGATCACGAACAAATGCCTCTTGATGCTACTTAATTGACTTTTCAGCCCATTCACTTTCTACGCTGTGCCCGATATTTACCCACGATTCATACAAGTATACGATGTGATAGTTTTCTTAACGGTACTTTCAAATTGTTCGTAAATACTGATGACGCCTCAAGATAATTTCTTCTTTTTCCGTCAATATAGATTTTCGACCACGCAGCATAAACAAAATCCATATCGCGCGATAAGAATGCAGTCTAGCTAGTAAAAATTGGAAACATTTTCAGCACCGTTCACTCCAGCTCACATGGGGTTTAATATTAGAGGTATATTTTCCCGAAAACAAAAACTGGTGCAGTATTCTCCAATTATCGCTTCTGTCTCCTTCATTGTAGGTTTCCTCGCGGGATGTACTAATTAGACGTGTCTTGGGCCTCTCCTTTAACGGCTGCAATCTAGCAGGTGAGATGTACTCTTTTCGCACCTTATAAACAGTCATTTCCGACGTTTTTTAATTACATTTAACAATGACCTATTGCCTTGATTTAAATGGTAATTTTCAACGTTCATCAAGATCTGTTTTTCAGAAATTAGCAAAGCTTGACCTAGTTTACGTACTACAATGTCTTCTATTGTGCCGTTAAAAGGCAAGACGGAAACTAAATTAATTTCTGCTACTCCCTTACACCTATTTTTGATAAATGAAGTAATTACTGATTTGCAGTACTATAGTAAGGAATGTAAGATAAGGAAGCAATTGATAATAGAACGTTATGAATTACTCATAAGTATACTAGTCGAAAATCATACTAGTTCGCCCGTTTATATTTTTTTGAGTTTTAGTTCAGAATAAATAATACAAACATAGAACAAGAAAACGCAAAATAGAGTGAAGAACGAACTACACTGAATGTTTAGAGACGAACTAATATGTTTTTGGGCTCGTAGATAGGTACGTACCACTTGATTGAGATGGTTACGGGATATCAATACAGCTAAGCATTTTTAACTCAAGCATTCAGGCACTTCTTTATAGGGAATGTACCGTATTTTTACAAAGTTGCGGTTTTATCGTAATTGTGATAGCTTTTGACAACGCCTGGATATACTTAATTTAAGCAAACTTATACTGGCGTTACATTTGGTAACGTAGTACAGTCATGTCCCTTAAGGTTTGCATAGCTCATAAGGCCTGTACTACACTTTCACTATGAGACATTCTATAGCTTCTATTTATTGAAAATAGAAAGGAAGCCTTTGCCAACAGGAACGATATTTTCGTGGTCATTTTTGTTGGTATTCCTGGCCTGGGCTGATCTTTCATAATATAGATTTGCTTCCTCGGTGCACCTTTGTTGCCGAAATTTTGGGTGGTTACGATCTACCATAGCAAATTAACACTTAGACATCTTAATGTAACTCACTGCTAGGATGAGTAAAAATATTGCCAGACTTGTGGCCTAGGTGGCACAACTTTACCTAAAATTCTAGCTGGGCGTCCCAAAAGCAGGTAAAAGCGGATTACGAGCATTATAAGGTTGGTTGGGCTCAACGTTTATTGCAACAGTTTCAACAATATTTGAAATTACATAATACCATAGGCAAATAAACACTGTGTTTATTTGGCTATGATAATACTGATAATAGGAATCTAATAATAATTAGGAAGCAAACATAAAAGAAATATTCTTGAAAGATGGTTTCCAACAAATTAACTTCCATTCTTCTTCTTCTTCCTCTTCTTAAAGTACCGTTTTCTTTCGAAGGTTGGCCATCATCTTAAAATACAAGTAAATAGAAATACAGTAGTAGCCGGATATAATGAACCATTACTGGCCACCAAAAACGGTTCATTATAGCCAAAATTCTTTACATTCAACAAAGCAATAAATTAAAAAAAATAAATCCATACAAAGTAAAAATGTGTTGTGTATTGAAAATGTCGACTAAAAATGAAGACAGAAGCAACAATATCGTCATCTGACAAAGTTTCTCTACATACATCTTTTATCATTATCAATTAGAGGTAGAGCATCGCCATTATTTCAGACATTGTCAAGATCAGTTCTCTTGAGCCACTCGCTTAACAGCAGTTCATTATCGTCAGCAAATTCATCAGTTCAACAGAAGGACTTCCTGGAATTCCCAATTTACGATTGCCGGAAAAGAAAGTTCATTATAAATGACACATTTTACGGTTTGAAATGTAAAATGTGGTTTATTGTGTACGAAAGTATAATATATGGGTAACGCGAGTTCATGACGAACAAAAAATATTGCTTTGGCCTTAATGAACGATTTATTCGGCCATCTTCATCTATAACGGTTTATAATAAACTAGAGTTCAATATAACCGGGATCATTATAAGCGGTCACTAGTGTATATTAATTATGTTGTGTATAATAAACAAACTTTAGAACTTAACCTGTTTTTACAGTTTCTTATAAATTTGAACTCCCACCTTGTTTGCTTTCGCAAACGCATCAACAATGTATACTGAAGAATAAATCGTCTACGTACTTTACACGATTCATGTGTTTAAAAAACGTGGGCATCACATGGTTGATATAATTTACACATAAGTAATTCATTATTTCATACAATTATATTACTTTTAATCTTAGGATAGTGCCTGAAAATTATTTTTAGAGTCAGTTTTACAATAGAATTGGCAGACACAATTTTCCGTAAATGGATATATTATCAGTGCGATTTGTATGAAAATCGGTTATACTTTTGATGAGTTATGACATACGCTGCACTTGTATTTATAACGTGTGTTCAACTTCTGGGCGGCTGCTGATATAAATCGTCTGTCTGTAAATGTTTTTTCTATTTAAACCTTTTACTGTAAAATTATGTTTCTGTTTTAATTTAAATTAAAATATCTTAAAATTCGTAAAAATGCCTACAGATAATTATATCTATACAAGTCACAATGTTTTGCTTTTTTTTTTCAGAAACTTTACATCCGTTTCCTGCTAATCATTTTGGCAATAGTTAAAAGTTCATACTACAATTCTGTTATTCTGAAAATTCTAAAAAATCTATTAATAATATAAAGTTTATGTCATCTAGATAAAAGAATATTTTAGCAATAAGATATTAATCCCATTTTTTAATCCTCTTCGGCTTCAGCTGTGATGTTTGTTTAAACT
>JABXWE010036834.1:0-22226 GCA_014611495.1 Limonius californicus
ATTTGATATCGATGGATTGGTAATTTTCTGTAAATTACTATTATGATATTTGTTTATAGAAAAATTTGTTTATTTAAGCAGTAGAAGTCATTTTTAATTTATTTGATAACAATATTAAATAGGGATGATAATATACTTGAATGCTATTGGTCTATTTCCAATATTTAGATAATTTTTGAGCATTTTAAGGGATTTCAGTCTTGTTCAGACGCTTCAAGGAAGAGCACGTATTTTAAAATTGCTCTGAAATTAAATTTAAGACCAATTAGGTCGATTTTTGAAAATTTTGGGAGGAGTGATTTTTGTTTGGAATGTAACTGTCGAGGTTACAGTTTACTTGATTTCCTTTTAGTGTAAACAAATGTTAATTTTATTTCAAAGTTAAAGTGTTTTAATAATTATAATAAAACTTACCTGCCGTTTTCAGTTGAAGTTGTTTTCAACTTAACTTCAAAGTTCCTGGAAAGTACTTTATTAAATACAAGTTAAAAGTGAATTTCTTATTTAAGAAATTATGTGAACTTAAACTTACCTATTCTACTTTGCGGATTTCCTGATATTTATTGAAGTGTTATCACTTCAATGTCAACACATTTAACATTATGATGGAGACAAGGGACAAATACCTTTAACAGCTGATGCGTATCAACAAGTGAAGCATGAGTTTGGATACCGGCAACAAGGTCAGAATGCAGCATATATTTGGAAACATTAGAACTACGATATGGTATGGTTTATTACAAAACCGTTGTAAATAAGAAATAAGAGTGCAGGTATTTGTATCTATTTGAATAATATTAGTAGATAGCTATTATAATGGGGGAGCCACGTAATTTTATACCTATATTATAAGCCTGAGATGATAAAGATTTGTATATGCTTATTTAGATTAAATTTAAGTTCTTCGTTTTAAAATAATTAATTTTAGTTTTTATTAGTGGGCAATAATATAATAAGATTGTTTTATTACTAAGTATATACAACATATACATTTGGGCGCAACCAACGTGGAAGCTAAGTCTATACATTTATTTATTTATTTTTATAAATAATTCACAGTATATATTTATGGCTAGCCAACGTGGGGCGATTATATAATTATTTTTATAAATAATTCCACCATATATTTATGTCGCCAAGCAACGTGGGGCTAATTATTATTACAATTATTAAGGGAGTTTACACAGCAATATATATAAGCGATTAAAGAATAATATTTATATAATTTATAATTTATAATAATTTTGGACCAAACACTTCAACATTATATCTCAAGATTAAGCCCAATCATCTCATTAATCATATAAATGTGATATTATTTTCTTTTAATTGTATAATATACTTTTTGTGTTATTATTCATAAATATTTTTTACGTTTTCTATTTACTTATTACTAACTTTATACTTGTATATAATACTATTTTGTGCAATTGATTATTATTGGAATATTTTGCTTATTTCAACCAGTCGAAGAAAGTCATGATACACAACTGACAACAATCCAGACACTTTATCATAATTATCTTCAAATTTTTAAAAATATGTGATTTGGATGCTATATATAGAAACAATGTCCTCTCTAAGAACCCTATTTGTTCCTTTTGAAGAGAATTAGGCACTAAAAAAGGTTAAAAATTTTGTGTTGTGCATCGTAAGGCAAGTGCCAAGTTGATTCCGCGCTTATTGACCGAAGAACGCACATGCACATACAAGTTGAACCGTTTGCAAATTGCTTCTTCTTTACTACAGCGACAGTAGCGAAAATACTTAATTGTAACTAGTGATCTAACCTGGGTACATTATTTTACTCCAAAATGTACGAGCATGCATTAGTGTCACACCACATCTCCAAAGCTAAAAAAGCAGAAACTGTGATATCAGCTGGTAAAGTGACGAGAGTATTGTTTTGGGATTCTCAACACCTGCTCTTTATCGATTTCCTTACAGAACATTGTCCCATTAATTCAGGCGTCT
Organism: Limonius californicus; assembly: GCA_014611495.1. Classification (NCBI taxonomy): domain Eukaryota; kingdom Metazoa; phylum Arthropoda; class Insecta; order Coleoptera; family Elateridae; genus Limonius; species Limonius californicus. The sequence continues at coordinate 1,975 of JABXWE010036834.1, forward strand.
TCTTCACGACACTTTTGCGTAAGAAAGCAGAGGGTCAGGAAAAAACGGAAGAGAAGACAAAGTTGTGTTTGCTTTCCGCAAAGCAGTGTTCGCTCTTCTACCTCTGCAAGAACAATTGAATCTATAAAAAAAACTTCAGCCAGACCTTTTTCAGTATGCACCATACAGTCCTATTATACATACATTTCTGTTCAAAATTAAACTATCCTCGTAACATCAAACGTGAAAGTGAGTAGTTCAATATTATTCATTTTAAATATTGTCTTCTTCTTCCTTATTGTATAGGTAAATTGTCTTGGATATGGGTGTAAGCCTATTCCTATGTTATGAATTGATTGCTATCATGTCGTATTTTATGTGGTCGTTCGGGAAGTCTTTACCTTCTAAGAGTTTCGGTTCTATCTATCTTTACCACTCTTTCTGCCATCATCATATTTATGTACGTGTCAGTTCTACTGTTTCTGTGGTTTCACGTCCACCGGACGATGATAAATATCATCGATTGGCATTATATTGAATGCTACAACGTCAAAGGCAGAAATATCAGATATGTTAGCGAATGATTAACACTTCGAGTTATTACAGTACTTCGAATAGATATCATTTAAACTTTAGAACTCTAGAATTACTTCAATTATAGAACTGTCGAACGAATTAATATGGCAAGAAACAATATAAAATAAAGTACAATACAAATCCTTATTGATCTCATCTAGTATGAAGGAAATTCCTTGGACCGTCTATTTTTGTGTTACTGTTACTTTAGTATTTTAGTTGGTACTTGTATATAAATTACTAATAATACGCCTTGTTTTCAATGTATTTAAAATTCCATTATTTACAAAATACGAATGATAAGAATAGTGATAGGGCGATCTTACAGGGGGCGTATAAAAACTACTAAATTTTAAATTTAAATACGGTTGCAGCGCTTCTGAATTTTATTTATGGAGCTCCTGGGTAAACAAACAGTGGATGCGATCAGAACTTACTCGCAGCGACAGGCTGTTGCCATGCAACAGATAATAATACACAAACTTCCTGATCTTTCAATAAACATGGGGCAGTTGTATTCACCGAGTGTCCTCTAGCCCCCTACTCCTGGATTGGGATTCAAACAGGATACGGAAACTCATTTATCGGCTAGCTATTCGCAATCCTAGGTTAATTACTACAATTATGCATATCTTTTGGTGACCTAATCGTCCTGAGGGAATCAAGCAATTGGACTATGTCCAGCCATACGCTCTGGTATTTACAGGAGTCAGCCCTACACGCAACGGGTAAAGTTAAAACTTGGTTGGCCAATCCCCTGCGTAAAAGTCAGCCAATATCATTCTGGCATTGATGTAACATTCATAACAATATTAACAATTTGACGTAGACGCCTTTACGAGACCATCTCTGTAAGCTGACTGACTCCCGATGATTGCTATATAAATAATGATAAAACATACCACACTCACTATCTACTCATATACTTACTTATATTCACTACGCTACTGATTCCAACACCTATTTTCATAGATACACCAGTCTTGTATAATAACGACAATAGGGCCCAACGCTTACAAACTTCATGTAATAACAAGCAGATAATACGCAACGATACTGTTAAACACATATAACACTTCATGCGACATAAACCATATTCTCGCCAGTGCAATAAACACATAAATAGTGACACTAATATCGCACCTTGCCTCAGCTTAGAGGATAGTCGCATCGTAATCAGTGAGTAGGTTCCTAGACGCTATTAATCAGTTATGATGCCAAATGTGCAAACCTAACGGCTAGCTACCAACAATGCTGTTATCGGTGGATTGTCATGCTCGGTATTGTACACCCCACTGCCCCTGTTTACCCTTAACATTCCAAGGAACAGTTACACGGTCGGATGAATTACGTCACCCTCCCGCCTAAACCTTCTAAAGCCATTCTTACCAGATGTGGTTATGATCTGCGGATATATTTGTCCTGTTTTATTTGTTGAGCGGACATTAAGTAATATTCACAGTAGGCGAAAGCCACTGCCTAACACAAGTGACAATCCGTAGTTTGTTGCTACACTAGTAGTTGGAGATCCACTGGGTGTAGCCTCACATATTTAGAAAGCGGACCTCTTTGAGTAAGAATGCTGTAACATTTCCAAAAAACGAAAGTTTCGAACTTGTGTTTCATTACATAAAGAACATGAGTGGTACTAAATTTTGGAGCAAACCCAGGAGAAAATATTTTACAACTGCCAATATTGTTTTTGAATTTTATGTTTTATGCTTATTTAAGTTTATTATCATTGGATACCTGCTTCTTTTTTCTTGAGATTTAATAATTCAACAATTGTTTCAATTGTGGGCCACAAAACGACATTTTTGTTGTGGATGTTACTGTTTGCCACAGTAAAATTGATCATTTCTTAAACACTTAAATGGCCTAAGGTACTTAAATATCCATTTTTACCTTATCGTACTGATATGTAGTTATTAATGTTTTGCTAAATTCATAAGCAAGTCAACACATACGATAAGCAAACTTCATTTGCGAGTCGATTTAGCTGATTGAGCAAATTAATCCTTCCCTTAGTGTTGAGTGCGGAATGTTAATGCAAAGAAACTTATTTTAATTTCCATGATACGACACATTTGCAGCAGAATTATCTGCATGGTAAATTATCTACGCCTTCTAGACTGCTAATGGCAAGAAAAAGAGAAGTATCGCTGCACGCTCTTTGCATTAAGGTTATTTGTGGATCATAAAGATACTTTGTCCGGTGATGCATCGATTTACAGCCATAAACTCGAACAAGACCTTATGTTTATGTTGTTCATGATCTGTCCATTTTACATCGGACGTTAATGTAGCAGAGAAATGTTAGACTGACCGAGGCCGTGAACCCGTCGAGACGCTTTATGCTGTTCTCGGTTGATCCTGCTGAGCAAGAAAAATGGAACCTTATTGGGAGTCTAGATGAAAGTGAATTCGTAACGGATTTCATACGATTTAATGCAATGCACACTGTAGAGCGTTAATGCCTTGCCATTTTTCAGGGGATACGTGCTCAATAGCCTTGAACTGCAAGGAAGGAATATAGAATGCAGCTCCGAGTTTGCGATTATTTTGATTATGTAACATTTTACTTACTTTATTCGTTCTTGTCCTTCTCGTGTAGTGGAATCCTTCTCAAATAAATTTTCCACTTAAGTCGCGTGTCCATTGAGCGCGCAAAATGTTAGATAATGCTAATAAACATTTGAGTCTGAAAATTCATTTGCAAATGTTTGTAACGAAATATTTGTCAATGGAGACGCGGCTTCAAAAAGCTGACTAACAAACAACTCCGTTGAACGGAGACGGTAGTTAAAGCCTTTTGAGTTCCATTGTTGACTAGGCGTTAAATTTATCTTCGAAGGTTTTCTTCGGCCAAAGATAGCTAAAGACTCAAGTTTCTCATTCAGTGTCATCTGAAATAATAAAACCACAAACATTGCCAAGTCTATAAACAGAATATTACACGTTTTCTCCTCACCTAGGTATTCTTACTGTATCTATTGATCAACTAAAGGATTTCTAAATCATCGAAACACGATTTATGTATTTTTTGCATGTGGCTGTATGGTATCGCCCAGATCTTCAGAAATATAGATGATCTCGGTTTAACTTTACTAAAACCAAATGTATATCATTTTACTGCTAGACACAAAGTAAACGTAACCATAAAAATGTTTAGCTCATTATCAAAGACTTGGTTAAAATGTCTTTCTAACTTTAGAAAATTTCCTTGTTTAACAATAAGAAATGAATTAGTATCTAATTATGTTGTCAATTCATAAATAATATTAATGTATACTTCCAGATGTTTATAAGAATGATAATTAAATAAGGAATCAATTATATTCACGTAGTACACCAGACTGGCTTTCTTCTGGAGAAAAGGAGCACCTAATGACAATTTCATGTGACAGTAATGGATGATTTGAAAAGTAAATAGCTTTTAGATTAGACTAAAAAGGAAGTTTCCAAACTGGCAATTGAATATTTAAGCAAATTTGTAAGACATATTTCTGCGAAACAGAATTTTCTTGTGTGTGCTATATTAAAAACACTATTATGGAACGCTATTCAGGCTAGATGGAGCCCAATTTAAATTTACAGCATAGCTACGTAGAAGCAGACATTAAAATACTAATTTCTATCAAATATGTTCAAGCTTCGCATTAAATCACTATACGACAAGGTTTTTCCAATTCATCATACTGCTCTCTAGACTAAGCTATTGTATTTTATGTTTAATTGTTGTTATTGGTTTGATCATTTTTTGTATTGTAAACGAAGTTAAAATACATACATAGTATAACCTAACACCATCAGTCCAATATTCTTATAAATGCAAATACATTTTAATGGGTAGTACCGAAATTTCTTACTTGCGGTTTTAAGGTATCTGTCCTCAAAAATGTTGATAACCCCTGTGTCAGATAATTATCTCGATCGAGTATAATCGAAGTTTATCGATCTATACTTAAGATGGCTGAAGTAGCCACTTAAGTGTAGTACATATTGTAGTATCTTTCAGTGGGTTATCTTAAGCTTCTGAACAAACGACAATGATCTAAAACCTATCTTAAAACTTACAATTTTCAACCATTGGTATGAAAATATCTCATTTTCAATATGTTGTTTCACGCAAATCCGCCATTTTTCCAGTTGCATTCCTTTATTTTTAGAAAATTATTACAATCCCACTGGGCGAAAGGTTTGCATAGCTAACACCCTAAAGAATGGAATTCTTTTGATTATACTTAACGTTCCCAGGAAAATCCCCTTTACATTTACTATTTTGTACTTTTTGTAATAGAAAAAATAAACATAGTAAAAATCATACTTTATATATGCTTATAAGCAAAAATAATATAATATAATATAAATATTATGTAAGGTACTGAACTGTACGGCAACTTAAATCACTTTTTCTCAAATTTAACTAAATTGATCAATATTGACTACTTTGTCTACATTTTTACTGCAGTACGGTTGCACTCATTCTTGAACTCCTTGTGACCATATTCTAGCCGGTCTTCCCAGCTTCCGACACCTTCTTTGGCTATTTGTGATTGTTTATTTGCTCTAAACCCTCGTACTACCTTAGCCCTTTAATTTCTACGGTATCAATACTCGTTCCAAACACTTCCATCCGTCGGCGACTATCATCGTTTCTAACACGATCAACTCTAGAAATACCACAACTGCGTCTCCAGAAATCCATTTCTAAAAAATTTCAGTTTATTTATATTATTATTGGTAATTTCCCACGCTTCAGATTTGTAGGTTGTTATACGATAGTCTTATAAATAGTTGTGATAGTGGCTTTCGTTATTTTATCACTCCACAGCACTGAGTTAAATTGTTCTATAGCTCTTTGCTCTTGGCCGATTTTATTATTTATTACTCTTTCCCGAACCTGTAAAGGTAACTTCAAGGTGTCTGAATCTATTGGTATTTAGAGTTTCGTCTAGATACATTTTAAATAAGGTAGGTGTCAAACAGCAACCCTGTCCTAGCCCTTTAGTCACTTCGAATTCGTTAAATATTTTGTTTGCCATCTTTTCGGCACTAACACCACCTGAATATACATTTTTTATAGTATTTGTGTATATATTATTGACACCTTTCCAATACATGCAGTTCCATAACTTATTACGTGGAACGGTATCATAGGCTTTGTGTAGATCAACCAATGTTAAATACATCGACTTCCCGCGAACTATATACTTTTCTATCACGTGTTTAAGTGTAGATATATTGTCGGTGCAGAATCGGCCTGCCCTAAATCAACTTTGTTCTTCTGGGTCTGTTAGATGTTTCTCCAGTCTTTATGAATTCCTCTCCATTTTCTGGTATCAGCATTTTATAATAGTTCGTCTATGTGTCCATGCTTATGAGAGCAACCCGCACTTTATCTCTATTTTGTGTTCGTAGTCCTTCAAGTAGCTTCCAGGCAGGGTTGGCTAGAGCAGTGCTCCGCAACCTTTTCTCACCTTTGGCATATCTAAGATCTTCCTAAAATACCGCGGCACAGCACAAGTGAAAATAAGCAAAGTAGCCAAATATATAGGGCTGAAGAAGAACATTCACAGAAATTGCATTTATTTATTAATATTATATGAAAAATTTAACTCCGCATTTACAACTATTAAAATCAGAATTTTTTAAACCAACGTAAATTCCGTCTTTCTATATGTGAAACCTCGAAAGGAAATCAACACCTTCCAGTAGAAGCTCAGACCTTCCTCAACAAATGTTTAATACGAATCCATAAAATCTTCTGGCCAAGAAGAATAAGAAACAAGGAACTATGACCGAAATCAAAGCAGATACAACTAACTGACGAAATTAAATGAGGTAAATGCAATTGGATAGGGCATGCATTAAGGAAGGGTCAAGATAATATCACGAAGATGGTCCTTGAATGGAATACCATAGGAAGAAGGAGTAGAGGACGCCCTAGGAATATACGGAGGAACAGAAGAGATTGCCAAAGGTAAACAGAAGTGAAAGTGCTGTGTGGACACCCTATCTTCCAAGCAGTATTGAAAGAACCATATATACACATATATATAGGGTGTGTCAGAAATAAGTACAAATATTTACCCCAGTAATAGATTGGCTTAAGTAGAATTCAATGGTACTATTCATTTTTCAAAAATCATTAGGTTTATTTTTTTGAATTAAAATGAAATAAAATGTTGTTTGAGAACTGCTGATGATACATAGAAAATGCATTTAAGTTGCAGAAGGTTATTACCTAATTGTAAAGTAAATCCAAAGTGATAAACACGTAAAAACTTGTCTGGCTTTTGATAACAACAACAGGCTGAATAGCAATTACTGACCTACCCAATAGTATTGGTTTGTGGCAGGTGATAAGAAATTTTCTGCACTTCTATCTTAGTCTCCTTTGCGTAACATGTCTTTGAACTTAAATTTTTGTTATTATCCTGCGGTACTCAAACAATTTTGGGTCAAATTTCCAATTATTATTTTCTCATATCTTAAGGGTCCCATTGTCAAAGTCAAATGTTTTTTCTAGTTTGTATATATTGTAATCTACCATCGGATTTAATATTTGTACCTATTTCTGATACACCCTGTATACATCTTGCTATGTTATTTACCCTAAATTATGTAATTATCCTATATTATGCTTTGATTATGTTATTTTACGTAATACTATAATCATATTAAAAGATATTGTTTTTGATCATGTAGAAATCCAGATTGTATCGGAAATTGAGATTAATTAACTTGGTTGTTATGAAAACTATGCTATATGAAAGGTCATTAGTATTATAATCGATAAATGTAAACCTTATTTGAATAAGAGGTTTTTTCCGATCTTCGGAATGGCCTACGATGTGATTTATCAGTTATCAAAGTGATGTGTTTGTGGGTATTCGGTAGTGAATAGTGGCGGGGACGTCTATGTTCCATGGTGATGATGAATTTGGGGTGTCCTAGGCAATGTTGGAGCCCTGAAATGTAAATTATTATAATCTTGTATTTTACCTTTTATAAAATGTTTGTATCCAGATTAATTTGAAAATTAGGGTTTTAGTAATGTAATAAATAGTTTATGTGTTACATAAGGGAAGTTTTGAAGTACCTTTGTTTAGTTAAATGATGATATTATTTGAGAAAGATTGAAATTTATGTTAAAAGAATAATTTTGCGGTTAGAATTTTATTTTTACTGATTTTTATGTTATTAGCAGATTTGGATTATATAAATGTTTATAAGTAAGTTGTATAAAGGATTATGTAATAGTTTTTGATAGTTTTAAAGCTTAATAGTAGAATTCTGTAAAAATTTGTTTTTTATAACACGTGTAATGTTTTTTCATAATTGATAATAATTTGCATATCAAAAGATTCGTAATTTTGCATAGATCGCGATTTTGATACTAGTTTGTCCAAATATGTATTTGTTTAAGCTGTACAAGGCAATTTTAATTTATTTCATAACGAATGTGGAAGGGTTAGATAAGGTCCTATAAGGCTATTGGCCCATTTTCGAAATGTAGATAATTTTTGAGTAAGATTTTGCATTTTAGTCTTGCTTAAGTGCTTGAAGGAAGAGCACCGCATCATGGTGTTCCTAGTAAATTCAATTTAAGACCATTTAGGTTGATTTTTGTAAATTTTGGGCGTAGTCAAGTTTCTGTTATCAAATAACTTATGAAGGTTATGTTGATTTGCATTTATTTAAATGTCAACAAAGTGTGAATTTAATTTTAAAGGTTAATAGTGTCAAGTGTTTAATAATAATAATAAAATTTACCTTCAATTATTCATCATAGTTGTGTTTGATTTACGTCAAAGTTCCTGAAAAGAAATTGAATAAAAATACGTAAGTTAAAAATAAATTCCTTACTTCAGTGATAATGGGAATTTAACTTCACTGTGTTACTTTGTGGATTTATGGATGGTTATTGAAGTGTTTTCACTTTGATATCGGCACTTTTGTGAGGGAAGCTGAACGATCTACATCTTTAACGGTCATAGCACTATCAGGAAGTGACGTATTTTGAAAACATGTGTGTCTGTTTCAAAACCATTGGAAATAAAAAATAGATTATGCAGGTATATGTATCTATTTCATTAAAGTGGTTAAATAACTATCATGGGTGAAGCCACATAAATTAATAATATTACAACCCCGAGGTGTCTCATAAAAATATATGCTTATGTAGATAAAGTTTAGGTTCTTTGTTTTCTTGTAAATAATTAATTTTAATTTTTGAATGGGCGCAACCAACGAGAAGTTTAGTTTATAAATTTATTTATGTTTATAATTATTTCTACGATATTTCACAGCATATATTTATAGTCGCCATCAATGTGGGGTGATTATACAATTATTTTTAGAAATAATACATAGCATATAGTTATGGCTTGTCAACGTGGGGCTTTTATATTTCATTTATGTAACAGGAAGTTGCTAAGTTAATAACTAATATTTATTTTTATAACAACTATCATAGCAATATATATAACCACCCTGTATAGTCAGCAATAATTTTATATTATGCACAGTAATCAAACAAACAACGTCTGTATTAAACTTTTCTCCAAGCTGCTGTTATAAATACATTAGGAATCAAAATCGCACTATTATGCCCCTCTATAATATATAAACCGTATCTCAATTCTTAATTCATATTCATTCCAGATACTTGTAGGTTTATTATGTTTGATGCAGATTCATTAATATTCTAATTAAAATTGTTGTCAAATTTGATTTAACTGCTAATAATGCGTGTCCCTAAACGAAAACTAGTATAACACTTTCTTTAGGAAATATCAGTTGACAATATTCTACATATAGCACTATTTTATTTGTCATGGTCAGCTCTTGTCGGAAGCTTAATCAATCATGCCTAACTAATATAATGCTATCAATGCAAAAAATCCACTTTATGATAATGAGATCACAAATTAGTACCTTTCCAATAATAGAATCATTTAACCACTTAGCAGATTTCTTGTTAGCTTTTGTCAATCTCTAACTCATACCTGTCACAACAAATTTCCGGAGTCATTTATTAAAACTCTTCATGCTAATCATCCGTGGCTTAAATGGGTCCAATGCATTACATAATTCTCAGATCAATAGCTAATGATAAGGCAGTGATGTTGCCACATGTAAATAATGGTAATTGGTGGTAGATATCTCCTCTATTCAGTCAGCACCGACGTAAGAATTCCTTAGCGATTTGAATATAAAAACTTGAACTAAACACGTGCGGTTGCTCCTACATTCATGTAGTCGCGTTTAATCTCTACAACTTCTATATCGCGGCCATTATCTGACTTGTATTACTGCGAGCTGTCACATTGACCGTAGTACAAATTATACCCGCTTTATAATCGAATGCGAGACTTTGTTGAATTAACAACGACCTTAGCGTGGAAAATGGGAATTATTAAACCTGAGTTGTGGAGTTGTAGGCGAAGAATGCGGTTAATAACAAGTGGTTTAAACAGGAATAGCTAACTTGGAATATCCACGTTGTTATTTCGGGTTTAGAATTTTGTATAAGTATACAACTTTTATATACGTTAGCCTCAACATTTTGGTTAGTTAAGCAAAAACTTTTACAAAAAAATAGCTATTATACAAGAATCAAACAAGGAATTAAATGTTTTTTTTGTGGAACCAAGTTGTGGTTGTTTTTCTTTCCAAAGAAAGAACTTCAAGCTGTCTGTTTAAGAATATAAAATTTGACAAGAATAGTACATTCTGTAACTAGGTTGGAATGAAAATTTGATGCAAGTGGAATCTTCCGAACGCGAGCCGAAGGCGAGCGTGAGGAACTACCATTCCCAACCGAGTAGCAGACTATACTTTCTCCACGATCTCAAGATATGTAATAAATACAATAAAATTAATAAGATTCGGAACAAATATTCACAAAGATATTGCAAAATTATGACGTTTCAAGTCAATTGTTAGTGGATTCCTAGACTAACTGTTTTTTTTATTATACTGTTACGGAATATTCATGCCATTACTAGTGATGGAATGAAATACATGCAAAATGCATAAGCCGGTAAGTGTTTTAGAATATTTCTTCCATAACAAGGGTTAGAATGTTAACTTTCTATTATCAAAATTGATTTCAGAATTGTGAAATTCCGTAGAGGTCGTGGAGAAAAGGTAATTTGTGTTTGGGAAATGGAGATACTATTTGTATTTCTTGTTTTGGATTCGTTCTCGTATCTTGGCTGGGTCTCCGGTATCCAATATTTGTTTCTTCTATCGTAAGCAATTGAATATTCGACTTTTGTGTTAAGATTCATGATAGTTATCTTCCATTCCTGTAGTTTGTACTCTGCCTTCTTCAGGCATCCAATATTCATAAGACAAACTAGAATATAATATATGACCTATTATATCATTCGGTGAAGTCAAATAATTAAAAAAAAAGAAGGAACTGGGGATTTTATTATATGCTTTATTCTTAGGAGTCTATTACATAAAATAAATCACAGTAATGAACTCGTTAACCAAGGCTAATAGGAAACAAAAAGTAAAAAACAATTTTTCAGAATAGCTTAATACTAATACGAAAAAGCTTAAATGATAATATCTACTATTCTAATTAAATCAGAAAATAAGAAGAGAGAATGTATAAAATGGGATTACATATGTATTTCCTTGCTATAATCTATTGATTATAAAAATCCCAGAAGAAGATTCATTAAACATATATTAAAGAGCGATCAGGAAGAAAAAAAAGTTGAAAAGAAACAGAATCTTTTTATATTTAATATTTAACATCTGTTAGGCATTCTGCACAGAATATTTCTCTGGAATAGAAGTGTTTACACTTTCCGTTTTTCGGAGCCCACGTTAAGCTGTAGGTCCTCTCTGTAAATATCGCTGTCTCGTAAGAGATAAAGCACTCGAAGAAGATGGTGTTAAAAGATTTAAAGTCTGGGCTACCGTTGTACTTTCCACTAGAACCAGAAAATATGAAAAAGTAAGGTAGAAAATTGGAAAATATTCGTTACATGTATGAGAAATGAGATATAACAAAAATAGTTTAATTAAGCAGACGTCAAACACCGGCGATGGGTCCAACATAATAATCTCTTTAGTCTCTTAATTGGTCTCCCTAAATATTAAAAACGTTAAAGCACATAGAATCATGATATTTTTCAGATCTCAAACGAGAACCATAAAAACAGAAGGTAGCGAACGGACAAACATTCACTTTTGCTACAGAAGAATATATTATTTGCACACAAGGAAAATCGTTATGCCGATGTTAAGGATGCATGAATGACAGAATAATAAATCTGTTTCTTAAGTTCTTTGAATGTAAAACCCTGTAAACAATTAAACTTCTGAGAGAAACAACAAATCATGCCGAGAAAAACAAGACAATGGTAAAGCAATAATCATAGAAAATCACAGACTCTTCTTCTTCTTCTTTTTCTTATATTTAGGCTATTAATCTGTTTATTTCAACGATTCTTTCCACCTTTTTTGAAATCTCCCCGCAGATCTTTTTCCTCTTGGCGAGGCCTCCCCGGTAGATTTTATCAGTCTACTTTCATCCTTTCGCGTTACATGATTATTCTATTCATTTCTTTGACAACCCACTCGTTTATTTCTTTGATTTCGGAGATTTTCCGGATTTATTTACTTTGTACGTACCTGCGAGCTACTGCTGATATTTTCTTTAGCGTCGGCATTTCTAACATTAATTTTCTTTTTATAATAGTGTCTGCAATCGTTTCTGTTGCGTATGTCGCAATTGATCGTCCCACGAATTCACAGGCTCAAATTCAGTAAACGTTAAAGTAGGTACAAAATCTATCTCGTATTTCATTGCACCAAACAAATTTGAGGAGAAAAGGTAGAAAATCGAAGGTGACCGTCCACTTGCTCGCCACTGTTTACTCGCCACCGTTTGCTCGCCTGCCCTTTGCTCGCGGGTCTCTTTGCTCAACAAATATTTGCTCGCAAAGCCGATTGCTCGCCGGACAGATGTTCGACAAGCAATTTATTCTTAAAATAAAGTATTATCTGCAGGTATTTACCATATTATGCTCTTGGTAATTCGCAAAATCTTTCATTTCTTCTAAAGAATATTGACAATCAAAGGAGGGTTGCTCTTTCTTGTATTTGAATAATATTTATTTTTATTTCTAACAAGATTAAGCAGAAGACTATCTGATTTTTATACTGTATATATATATTAGTATTTTTAATTAATAGCTTTAGAAAACATCGCTAAAATTGCATCAATGACATAAAAACAGCATTTAAGGTTTAAAAAAATCTGAATAAACAGTTATCTACTCAGATCACATCGCTGTAAAGGAAATTAATTTTATTTGTTATTACTAGAGAACGGAATTTATGCAGTCGATTATTGTGGAAATACGCGTATGTATATGCACACTATTTTTTAAATATATGCAGTAAATTCTGAAAATATGCACTTGCATATGCAATAGCATATGTTCAAAATCGACTTTAAAAACGATTTATGATAAACTGATGAATGTTAAAAAGTTAAAAACAAATATACGCATTAAAATTCACAAATAACAAACATTTTTAATACATTTTAATCTATTAACAAAATTACAGCAATACAGAATAATTAATTATACTTACAGTTATCACTACAAATCAGCTTATGCTAAATTTTAAACTATGATTGATTATTATAAAAACAACTTACAACTAAATGTTTTTCAAAATTTTCAAGAAGAAATTTATGTCTTCTATCGGTAAACATTTATTTGTAAATTGAAAACGATCGTTCAACAACTACGGACGTGCATGGGGCATTTGCAAATTTTTAAATTATAATAGGATCTAAATTTAATTCTTCAACAAATTCGCCATTGGGAACTCTATTTATGTCTTTTAAAACAGCATAACCAGGATTCTTTTTCATTACCGAATTAAATTTTTCCAAAATAATTGCCCCAATTGCACCTTTTCAAATTCAAATTTAACCCAGGAGGGAGTAGGGATTTGCTACTTTGACGCGACTAAAGATTGTAAATAATTCAGAATTTCCCGTAATCCCGTATTGATAGAGTAAAGCATGTAATTTAAAATAGCTGTTCATAACAAGAGCTTACATGTGGTAGGGTATTTTGAATGACATATATTAAAAGTATGAATATCTCAAGCTTCTCTGAGAACTACATTTCAAATATTAAAGGTAAAGATTTATACAAATACAATGAACTTCACTTCACCAGAAATGCATCATAAAATAGTTGAAACATTCTAGCCAAAACCTTAAACTACAGTAGCAGCAAATTACTAATAGCAAGCACAAGTACTTTCGAAAGAATGAAGTGTTAAAAGGGATTTAAACGTTCAAAGAAATATTACAGTATACAAGATCCATCTACAATAAACAAGGCCTTACTGCAGAACCTAGTGTTTACCCAACTTCTGAGAAAATTGATTAAGTTTAGAATAAACTATCTGCGACCTTACTCATACAAAATGCAAAACAAGCTATGATGTTATAAAAAACCACTGTTACATAAACTTGGAAACCAATCGAAAACAAATAAAAATATAAAATTTAGGCAAAAATATATAATTTACGCATAAATATGCATAAAACGTCTAAATATGCAGACTTTGCCTAAATATGCAAAATATAGATTAATTAATTAGTGCTAATTAACTCTAAACACCGTGATTCGTCCACATTATTGATTGTTTCGCAAGATATGCAAAAATTACATTATATGCAGTTTGCATAAAATTCTCTAGTTATCACACTTAATAACTAAGTCAGCTGTTCTCAAACTTTCATATTTCGCGCCCACCCTTTTTTACCTTGACTAATTCTGCGCCCCCCGCATAATATAAGATAGATGAGAAAAACCCAATATGCAGGTACTTATTTAACTACGCTGCCGATGTGATGCTGTCACATGTGATATACTATTACCTGAATATTCGGGACAGATATCGATACGTTTCGAACTTTCTGAATTGAAAATACCTGACTATGAAAGCAGCGGCAGCGCATTAGTTGCTAGTTGAGTCCAAACGCTGAAAAGAATTATTGTATATTTACGTATATATTTAGTAAATACGGATAGATTTTTAATTGGAGGGAAACGTAAGATTAACGTCGAAGAAGCTTCTACTTCATCAGAAACGCCTAGTAGTAGTGCTAATCCTGTTATAAAATCAAAAACACGAAAATATGCCCAAGCATGCTTAAACTGCAGTTTTACAACCTTTGAAATAAGGGGTAAAGAAAAAACTCAATGTATTATTTGCATCAACATTTTCGCTGCAGATAGCATGAAACCCAATAAATTGAAGAGGCACTTAGATACTCTGCACAAAGAATATGTCGATAACCCCGTGAATGTTTTGCATGGAAACTTGGATCTTTCGGGAAACAGAAGACAAATTTTCACAAAGCTCTTACAGTAAATGACAAAGCTTTATTGGTATCATACAAAGTGGCTTATGTATAGCCAAATGCTACATACTACTGCAGAGCAACTAATTTTACTAGCTGCCATAGACGTGGTAGAAACAACGTTTGGTGAAAGCTATGCTAAACAACTCAAAACTATTTCTCTGTTAAACGATACAATTAACGATATAGCTGTGGATATTCAGCAACAGCTTGAATCTGTGTTAGTTGGAAAATTATTTGGCATACCACATGATGAAGCAACAGACAGCAGTATTGATTCTCAGGTGATTTGCTATATCAGATTCGGTTAGGGAGCTGCAATAGTTGAAGACTTGCTATTTTGCTAGCCTATACAAGGAAGAGCAACTGCTATCGAGTTCTTCAGAATTACAAATGATGCTATTGTAAACGCAAACTTGCAGTGGAAGAAATGTGTTGGAATTTGCACCAACGGGGCTCAAGCCATGTCTGGTAGATATAACAATTTACAAGCACTTCTGAAGAAGGGATCTCCAGGGTTAGTCTGGACAAGCTGCATGAAGCTTTAGCATCAAAATTGCTTAGTCGTGGGCTAAATATTGTTTTGATAGTAGTTATTAATGTAGTGAATTATATAAAACTCAGACCACTAAAATCAAGAATTTTCGCTGCTCTTGAAGATATGGAAGCTGAACATATATCATTGTTGTTTTATTCTTCATCCAAATGGTTGTCATGTGGTAAGGTGTTCAAGCGCGTCTACGCGCTAAGAAATGAAAGAGCAATATTCCTGGGCGAGGAGAGCATAAGTATAAGAAATGAAAGAGCAATATTCCTGGGCGAGGAGAGCATAAGTATGTGGAAGAATGCTATGACAATTTAGTTCTATTGAACTTCTCCTACTTTGTAGACATATTCGAAAATCTTAATTCACTTAAACTTCAACTTCAGGAAAATAATGCAAATAGATTTAAGAAAAAGGGTCAATGCTGTTTGTAAGAGAATACAGTAATGGAATAACAAATTAAAAGATAATTTCTTTGAGATGTTTCCCACAATGTGTCAATTTATCCAGAGTTACCCGCCGGAAAAGAATCATCAAATGTTGTTGGTAAAGACAGTGGAGGGCAGTGACGGCGCGCCAGGTGAAGTAGGTGAAGTGCCTTTTCACTTAAAATTTTCATTCAATTGCGAACATTTATTTAAATTACATAACAAATTATTTATCGGCATTACCCCTATTACGGCATACATACTCGTAGATACAACAAGCTTAGTAGAAACAAACACATTACATTTTTTCTGGTCCCCTTGTATTTAAAATTTAAATTTTTAATGCAGCCCGTCGAGCCTGAACACAGTGATCATAAAAAATCTTACCTACAACACTCGTGCAATTGTAGTGAAGAGTCTGCCTCAAACGTATTGTAACTCTGCACTTATACCTCCGTTGCCATGGTAACGCCTACGTCAATATCTACATTTGGTTCACGAAGAATCACGCAAATGAAGAGTTCAGTCGCAATCAGCCGCGGAACTGCATGTTCGGGGGTTTGACCGTGGGTTTGTAACGATTTCAACAACTTTGAATTGAGATTTTTAACTGTAGTATTTAATGATATTTTCTCTCTCACTGACATATTATTTTGTGTTTTCCAAAAGAATCATTGGATATTAATTTTTGTGTTACAAAAATAAATAAAATGATTGAACTATTGAAGAGAAAAAGGAATGACGATTTCTTTGATACACTCTTCGAAAAGACTAAGGAAATAGAAATAACACAAATCGATATTTCTAAGCTCCCTAAGATGGAATACGCTAGCCTTACAAATAATGACAGTAGAAGAAAGTATAGAATTTCGTTTTATGAAGTACTGGATCACATTGTAATGCAAATGGAAGTAAGGTTTCAAGACTTCCATGAGTTACAATTCATTTCTTTGGCTGATACCACGAAATTCGAACAATATGATTCGTGTTTTCCGTCTAAAGCATTTGAAAGTTAATGTCAATTTTATGACAAAAACTTTACAAAAAGTCAGTGTCTTAAAAACGAATTAAATCTTCTTTATACCGTTGAAACTTACCGCAATCTACAGGCCCAAGAATTACTAGAAAATCTCAATAAGAACATACAAATTTTTACCGAAGCCAACAAATTGTTTTGACTCATACATCAGTGGAAAGAAGTGGAAAAAATCAATCATTTTACGAAGACATAATAAATAATTTTGCTGCATTAAAGGGCAGAAGGATAGACTTGGTCTACAAAAACTAGGTAAACTGCCATTGAATTATATTTTTTCTATTTGATATTATTAGGATTATTATAATAGAACTTCACCTATGTTTTACCCTCGAGGCGCCAATGGTGGAGGGTCATTTAGAAAACTTGAGTACTACTTTCAGCAAATACTTTTTCGCAGAAGAAGACATTACATTGGGTGACTGCAATTGGGTAATATTTGAAAGTATAGGAGATAAAGACAAGTAAGTATAGAAAACGAGAAATTTATTAAAAACCCTTCGTTGTAGAATTATGAAAATTCAACAAAGGATTTGAATAACATTTTCTAATAGCCAGAAATTGAGAATCACATAATGCTCAAATGTTCTTTTCATATTTAACGTAGTTTCCAATAAAAGTTTCCAACCAGAACTAACTGGAAGAAGAAAGAAAGAAAATATTTCACGATTTCGGATTAAAACATTCTTAATACATGTACATCAGGAAAAAAATTAATCAGATAACTATGAGTGAAAAAGGGAAAAAAGGAAGAGAGAACTGAGGGAAGCTCTTTCTAAGACTTTTGCTGTATAATTCAAAACATTTATATATAAATAAAATAAGTACATAAAATACGAATTAAACTTACCCTGTCAAGTTCTTTAACTTAATAGTTGATCATGAAAGTGACAAATTACTTGTGGTTATCTTAAAACATTACATGGCCTCCTACTTCTAGCGCTTACTTCTATATTAAAACTCAATTCATCAATCACTTTGACTGACAAACTATTAAGCAACAATAAAATAAACAAACATCTGTAACCATGAAAACGCCTCAACATTGCGTATAAATTCTCACACACACACCTGTAACAATGACCTAAAATTGATAGTAACCACAGCATGATCGAACAAACAGCGAACATTATTTTTAAAAATTATGAAGGCTAATAAGCCACAATATGAGTAGGATAGGACGGACATAAAATCAGAGAAGCTAACAGAAGTATGTCATGTCATCTGCATGCATATGCCTTTGGAATTAGCATAATAACAACGTCTTCTACAACCTTATTTATACAAACAATAGGTTGGATTGTTCCTATAATTACAAATTTGCAGTCATTTGTTGCAGCCCACGTGGAAGAAGGTGGTTTTCTCTTTTGATAGAGTTATGGGTCTGGCTGTGGTTTTGGTTTTGGGAGGTGCATGTCGTCTGTCATCCTCTACCTGTTCACATCTTTAAAATAACGTATTAATCAAGTCGTTCGATTTGTCTGCAGTTTGTGGTACAAAAAGAAAGTTGCTGTGGACGTGTTCTTATATTTTGTGGGCGATGTTACAAACCTATGTACGATTAAAGTTAAAGATATATGGCGACTATGAAAAATTGTGCAAAAAATGAGAGGAAATAGGAACAACAAAAAATTTCGTAAGTTAAAGTAAATGGTCAAAGGTTAAATAATGTTAAATATAACGAAAGGTGAAGTATTACAAATTCCAATACTATGGGAAAACTAGATAAAGGGTATGTGAATTTGGGAAAGGCTGAGTTATTGCAATAGTTTAAAAATGTTTCGTAATGTATAGTGAAATAAAAAATCATTGAAAATATAAAAACATACAGAACGTGTCGTAAGCTATACGTTTAACGTTTCCGGCAAATCTTCACTAAAAGAAATTGCAAAACTATGCATACGTGTGTCAATTTAAACATAATATTTCCATCAAATATTCATAAAATGTGAAGACTAATATGTTAATATGTCAAAATTAAAACCAAAATTTTAAAAATCGCGTTTTCAGAATAAATAAGATCTTAAGTTAAATACAACAAGAAACACTGTAATGATACGCAACACGGATTTCGTTCTGGAAAATTGCCATTCGCAAGCATAAAATACGTCACCGATACCGCCCCAAAACAAATCTCCTTATCTTTGAGTAATAATAGTACACATTTACATGATATATACCGAGCGTTAACGAATACGTATTATACATTTGTAGGGTATTCAAAATAGATCAACTTTTACTAGGAAACTCATATCCGGTAATGCACCGTTTTCGAGCTAAAGGTTGAGCATCGACGTGTAGGCTGGTATTCTCGACAGTGATTTAATTGGGCTGGTTACCTCCTCGTCTCACCGGCCACATTTACTCGACCTTCATATAAGAATAATTTCCAGAATTGTGGGAAGTAGTTCCACAGATGCAGCTGCAACATGACGGTGCGCCGGTACACTTTTCGTTTGCTATCTCATAATACATCAACCAACTATTCGGTGAGAAATGGATTGGCCGAAGGGGAGTAGCGTGGCCGCTACGCTCCCTGGACGTGACTCCCCTAAACTTTTTTTATTGTGCCATATGAAGAGTCTGGTTTACAAGACGTCTTTCACGTCTGAAGATGATCTTCTTTTTCTTCTTTCTTTTTTTTTTGATTACAGATCAATAGCCTGTTAATTACCTACAATGGAGTAGGTCCTACGAGCCCTCTTTGCAGGTATGCCGGGCAGGAGGCTAGCGCTAGCCTAACCCGTCGAACAGAGAACAGAATTTCCACTACATGGTTTACGATTGTCAAAGATGTTTGTATGACAACCGGGATCGGCAGTTTTACGTACCCTCCGAAATAAATCTGCTAATACGTATTCTGGCCATAGCGCAAGAACTCCAAATAACGCGTGGCACTGTTGAAAGCGGATTCCATAATATTCTTCGTAGCTGCAATGCTTGAATCGAAGTTGGTGGTCGTCATTTTCAGCAATTTGTATAGTGCTGACAAATAAATAAAATTATTATGAGCATTACTCGTAATGTGTGACTATTATGAGCAAGTGCAATCTTAGCTCGAAAATGGTGCATTTCCAGATATGAGTTTCTTATTAAAATTCGTCTATTTTGAAATCCCTACATAACCTATAAATGTATAACGCGTATTTATTAACATCCTGTGTCACACCATATGACCGTGGTATCCGTGTTATATAATGACTACTACCGTAGTAGTAGCCGGGACCGACTCCATTAACGTACCCTCCGAAACATAGCAGG
>JABXWE010036840.1:0-15742 GCA_014611495.1 Limonius californicus
CAATAACAACAGATATTAGAATAGTCAATGTGGAATCAGAGGAGATCCCAGAAATAAGTAAGGACGAAATCTTTGCCCTAATAACCCTAGGAACCAACATATCACATGCGGAAGATAATATTCTAGCTGAAACGATCAAAGAAGCAGAACCAATAGTGATACCTAAGCTGAAACATCTATATAACACCTGTTTAGAACAACCAGCTATACTTAAAAACTGGAATAATGCTATACTAATAACACTATTCAGAAAAGGAGACAGGACATGCCTGAAAAACTATCGGCCGAGAAGCTTACTATCGCAGGTATACAAGTTGTTTAAACAAATATTCGGCAACCGAATAGAAAAAACGCTGGACTATTACCAACCGGTGGAACAGGCAGCATTTAGAAAAAATTACAGTACTACAGACCACCTACTGACGATGAATGCCATCATGGAGAAAACAACGGAATACAACCTTCCAATATATTTAGTTTGTGGACTATGAGAAGGCCTTCGACTCGATAGAACACTGGGCAATATTTGATGAACTAGACAACGCACGCTTATATCACCGCTACAAAGACCTATTCAAAAACATATATAAACAAGCAAAATCGACAATAAGGTTAAACAAAGATTCACAGCAAATACACATTAGAAGAAGAATAAGGCAGGGTGAACTTTTCACCTTAGCACTAGAAGGGATTTTCAAAAGATTAGATTTGACAAAAGATGGGAGCTAACATCAATGGTGAGAGACTTTCACAGCTTATATACGCAGACGACATCGTCCTGACCGCCGAAACGAAAGAAGACCTAAACAAGATGCTTATAGACCTCGAAGTAGCATCAGGAAAAGTCGGATTGATAAATCTGGACAAAACAAAATGACTCCACCACAAACACAAATAATAGTGAATGGAAAACAAATAGAAAATGTCGAAGGATAATGTATATCTGGGACAAAAATCACAACAGGAAAACAAAATAAGGATGTTGAAATTGAACGACGAAGACCACTAGGATGGGTGGCGTTTGGGAAGTTCAGACATATACTGAAGGATAAGAAAATTCCACAATATCTTAGGACAAAGATATTCGACCAATGCATACTGCCCGTTGTAACACACGGAGCACAGACATAGACCCTCACACAAGGAACTATACTCAAATTATAAGTAACACAAAGGGCAATGGAAAGATCTATGATAGGCATATCACTTAAAGACAAAACGAAACGAATGTATCATATAAAGAACAAAAGTTAGTGGCACAGTACAAACAATAAAAAAACGTAAAATGAAAATATGCGGGACATGTTGTCACAACAACAGACAACCGATGGAACAGCAAAATTATTAAATGAAAATGGATAGAGGTTGCACAAAATAGAGAGAATTGGAAGAATAGAAGGGAGGCCTATGCCCAATTCTGGGCGCAACAAGGCACATAAAAAAAAGAAGATATGCTGCTACTACTATATATATATATTGCTATGTACAGCTCCCTTCGGTAATTGTACTAGTTTTCAACTCATAAATCAATGATCTCTCACCTTGCTATAATACCTCGGCTTTAACTTCTTATCTCAGGGTTTCGTGGCTTCCTTTTATGTTTCTATACTTCAGAATATACTCATATACTTCAATAAAACAGCCAATTCCATAACACAATTTAATTGAACAAATATTACATCGACCAAAACGTTAAATGCCAAATATGAATAGTTGTATGTAAATTTAATATAATTTGCTTGTTCGGGTGTGAATTTCTGGATGAAGCCCGATCACACCTCCGCCTGATTCAAATATTAGAACTTGAATAATTATTTTTCACCCTTGTTTATCTATTACCCTAACAACCCTCTCATTTATGATATTTACCCTATTGGAGTTCACTCTCTTATCACGTGTTATGCGTTCACGTTCTTACTACGACTCTAATGATTTCCAATGCCACCTCCAATAAGACAAACATTTTACAGATTTATAAATACATAATTACCTAGTAAAGAGATGCATAAATAAAGTATGCTCTTATACTTGCATGCTGTGCAGCGTTGGTACCTCCATGGCCTGCTCATATATTTATCATAACAATATATATATAAGACTATTACCATAACATAGTTAACATAAGCAACATCATACGTATAGTAAATTTTCATAATTGTTTACACCTTACGGGAATCTTGAAGTGACAGCGTTCGTTGTCGAACGGTTTCAATGTTAACCTGCACCTTATGTAGTAGCACGTGGTCGCCCTTGCCCTGGTCGCCTGACATGTTCGTTAGTTTCTCTAAAACGCTGGATGACCCGAGAAATGGTTGTGTGGTTCACCCCAAGCCTGTTAGCGATAGCGCGGAAAGAATACCCTTCTTCGGACAAAGTAGAGACTGTGACACACTCATGACGACTTAAATTTCTTGAGACACGTTGCATTTTAAATAAAACTGATCATGCAAGCAATTATTTGATGACAGCTACACGATTTGATACGTTTTAAAGTAAAACGAAACTGCAGGTAAATTGTAAATGTGCATGTAAAATTGATTAATTTTTTTAAGAAAGTTAAAGATGTAGAAACAGACTAAGAGTAACATGTGTCTATCAGGTTTGTATCAGACATTCATTCCATGCATTTGGTTGAAGTAGATAGGGCACTACTTTTCTTTATTGCAACATTAATAATTGGTGCGTTAATTTCTTGTGGCAGTGTATATTGTACATGTAGTCATACTTTTGCAAATAAACTTTGTTTTTCCATTCTTAACTTGAATTTGTATATTTTAGTTTTAAGGCATTTTTTCTCCGACAACGTTTGACTTTTTTGTGCCATTTCTGCCCTTTTTTGCCATTTTATGTGCTTTTTTTGCCTTTTCGCCTGCATTTTTTGAGGTTTTATTTTGTGTAACTATCCTGTCTTTAGTTATTATCGATAAAACCAAGGTAATGTTCACCTTTGGTTAAGAATGCCACGCCCAGTAATTTCCAGTGATATTACTGTCACCGCGAAGCATCTCTCGTCATCAGTTATAACAAATCGCTGGCAAAATTGGAAGCATAAAAGGTTAGTATTCCGTGTGGTACCGTAGATAACGTTTCTTATATTTGCAATGAACGTGAATGTGGTAAGCATAAGGATTTATAAATTTAATCTGGAAGGTGTTATTGCTACAAGTTGGAAGTGACGGGCATCAATTCCTATACGTATTTGCAAAGTTGCCTGGCACAAAACTTGGAGGTTAGAAGAAATATTTATTTAAAAGAATATTAACTTTTACTTAAAACGGTGATTCAAATGCATAAAATGTAGAATAATTTATTAATAGTAATTAATCAAGAACATATGTATGTGCAATTCTTGGAAATAAATGTCTATTAAATAACATCACTGTTGATTGCAACGTTGTGACTGATGCGGCATCTTACATGTATGTTATTTATTTTGTAACGGAAGTATGTTCTTTGTTCAACTTAAATAACGTTTTGTCATTGCTTACCTTGTAAGTTCTAATATTTGCATTAATATAACTACACTAGTGTTACTATTTCTGCAATAAAAAGTGAATACTAACCTAACAACTATATTATATAACCTACTTCACAACAATTGATAACTGGCAAATCAGGTTCTAATTTAGCTTTATGTTACCTGAACAAGTAAGTAGGTATTGCATAATTTTTCTTGAATATATTACGTTGGAAGGCATTCGTCTGAGACTTTGTATCTTGTTGATTAACGATATTCTGATTCTGTTTAATCTACAGGGTGTAGAAGGAAAAAAGCTGCCCTTGAACATTCAAGGTACATTTTTACGTTTCCTAATCCTGACTTCGATATTTATTTTTTTATCGTAACTATAACTAAAAAATCGTTTAGAAATGTTTTGCCATTCTACAAAATACATATTTCCGGTTAAAGCTTTTCACAATACATTGCACGCAGCTCAACCTGATCCCATCAGAACGCGGGGTCTTTGTTTTTCATTTCTTACACGTACATCCTGTACCAAGGCGAACCAAAGTTTTAACGCAGATTCCATATGGATCATCTTTCCCAGTGCACTTCTTTTCCTATTTAACTTATCAATTTTCTTCGCAGTGTCGTTTATTTCAACACATGTTTTTAATAATTTTGTACATAACTAGCTGCAAAAGGTTTAATAAATTGTGCTTTTTGATTTCGCTGGCTTATTTTCGGCAACTTATCATTTGTTTTACATTAATTCTTTCTTTTAAGCTAAGTTCGCATCTATTTGTTACTTGCAAAAGGTTAGAATAGAGCTAAGTTAGCTGCTGCCAACCAGTCTGCAGGCGGTTAAGTTACAAGAAAGAGAGAGAGAGATAGAGGGAGAGAGATTCAATACCGCTGGAGTTGCAAATGCATGCAAATATGGTTGTATCTCCTGCACAAAAAATTTAAATGGTAAAAATTTCTAACATAAACCGAAGTCATGATAAGTACAAACGATGTTCTTCCTATATAGTCGTATACATCCGATCCACTGTTTGCGAAAATGATAACAATACTCGAATGGTAACTTTATGTGTAAATCCCATAAGCGGCGTATTTAGATTTAAAATTGTAAAGCAATACTTTTAAATTTTTGAACTAAATTATTTTAACAGAAAACAGGTGCGCATTGAAAATCAAGCATTTCAAAGAATTTGTGTATCATCCAACGTGTCAAATTAAAGTTCGCTTTATCAATATTTGAATAAATTGATTTGACACTCTAAATGGAAACTATTATTAATATTGTTTTGACTTTTTAATTAATAAACAATTAACTTTAGATTATTTCGGTGCCAATCTATATCTGTTTTCTGTTAAAAAAAATCTGAAGTAGTTATTTACCATTTGAAATTTTAGTACTATGGATGGCATGAAAGGTTTAAAGCGGGAGTTTCAAATAGAACCATTACTTATTGTCGTTTAAATTTGTTGAAGAATAAAAACTAAATTAATTTCAAAGTTGTAAAGGTTTTGAATACAAAGTACATAATATATACAGTAGTCTAGTAAATATTATTTTATTGTTGCTATATGCGACATACACAAATAAATAACTCACAAAAGAAGTAAAACAACTTGATTTAGATAGCTGAATAATTAAACCTCGGTGATCTAGCGCAGCAACGCGTTGCCACTCGAGGTCACACTGAATTGCGCTCGTTCCGCTGTGGTTTCGAATTTCAACTGGGGCGACCGCATTTCAGTTAGTTAAGTTTAGGGTGCATGCTGCATGAATGGTTAGTGTGTAAGGGACGCCTGCACCCCCCTGAAGTAATGCGAAAGCGGTTCCGGGGGGGACGGTAGTATGAATGAATGAGAAAAAAAAGATAGCTGAATAATAATTAAATACTGGCAATATAAATCCTTCAAGTACTGAATTGCACCCGACACGGATTTGTACTTTTTTAAACTAAAATTATCAACAAGCTTTAATATTTATTAGTTTTCAGAAATTCTTTATATCGTTTAGTGTAGATAACCTCTTTGATAAGTTTAACAACATATCTCGATATGTTATGTAAACTAATTCTTTTTATTAGAGAGTTTTTGGAAAATCCAAGAAGAATAATGGGAAAATCCCCAATCACTGAGTATAAAAGACTTTGCATCTAGTCGTCTCACGGCAATTAAGTAATATAGTTGTGATAGCAAACTAGAGTTGGTAGAACAGTGGACGTGAGTTATTTCTAGTAAATGTTTGTAAAACTATTTATGTATTTTTATTAAACAAAAAGAGAAAATACATGCGATCTCCATAGTTCGCACCTTTAACCCCTTTAACTGATTCTTGGGTTGTTGTAACTGTAGCCACTTATCTTCCAGTAGTTTATTTATAATGAACTTTTCAATTAACCGCGCAGATAGTAAAATTGAATGACGCACTTCTTTCTGTGAGACACAAACATGTTCCTGCTGTTGGAATAATAATGACAATGATTACTACCGATTTTGTTCTAGTGATCTTCCAATCATGAAGTCCATTACTCTGCCGTTTGTAATATTTCCCCTAATTTTTGTTGTGGTGTTTGCCGCTGAAGACAGCCCTGAAGTAACTATCGAACAAGGTACGCTTAGAGGTAAAATTGGAAGAAGCAGACATGGTAAAACATTTAGTGCCTTTACTGGAATTCCGTACGCAAAACCACCTATAGGGCAGCTTCGATTTAAGGTAAGAAAGCCATTTATGGATAAAATACAATCCTACAAATTACATAAGGTTTCAGTTCCGGCAGTACCATGGAAAGGGCTTTTCGATGCCACAAGGCCTCACGCAGTTTGCCCACAACCGGATCCCACCTTGAATAATACCATAGTAGGGGATGAAGACTGTCTTTACTTAAACGTTTACACACCCCAGGTTAATAAAAATTTGACCTTCTTTATTAAATTGATTATGTACCAACATATTCCATTAAAATTTTATTGTAATTGTCTGCATGGAAATACTAATATGGCTATAAAAACTTTTGAACTTAACATAGAAAATTTTATCTGAACTGTAGCTCCCCGAATCTGAGAAGAACCTACTTCCTGTCATGTTCTTTATTCACGGCGGAAGCATGGTTACTGGAAGTGCTCAGTTTTATGGGCCAAACCTTCTTATGGACAAAGAAGTTGTGCTTGTTACAATAAACTATAGAATAGGTAAACGAATTCTTCTATATACTGTTCATAAGAACCATTATGTTATTATCATGCCATAGGCCCATTGGGATTTTTCACCACTGAAGACTTCAGTGTAGTAGGAAACGATGGCCTAAAAGATCAATATTTGGCCATTAAATGGACAAGAGACAACATAGATAAGTTTGGGGGTGACCCTAACAGCATCACTGTCTTCGGGCAATCATCAGGTGGCACTAGTGCACATTTTCACATGCTTTCGCCTCTTACGAAAGGTAAACTATTACATTCAGATTAAATACAAATTTGAACCGAAATATTGCCGTAGATTTAATAAAAGGAGCTATAGCTCAGAGTGGAACTGGACTGGCGCAGTGGGCTTTAATGCCCTATTCCTTATCAACAAAAAGATCTAAAATGTTAGCGAACAAATTAGGTTGCCCAACACGTTCTACTCATGAAATGATGGAATGCCTTAGAAAAGTTGATGCCCACGACATTATTAAACAAACGGACGTGTTTGTGGTAAGTTATTTCCATTTCTTTACCATTTTTTGATTAAATGTGTTTAATACCTTTTCGTTCCATTTCTGGAAACTGCTATGTTATTCTACCACTTCAATTTGACGAACGAAGGAAATACCTAAAAAAATTTAACCATTTAGACCCAAATAAGCCGATTTGGCGCATTTGTGTGGCGGGTTGCAGTACCAGATGTTTGCTTGTATTTCGATTGGGTCTATGATTTGCACCAAAAGGTTTTAAGATGTTTATTTAGAACAGTGGGCGCTATATTAAGTGAACTATCCATCACATTTGTTAAATTGTTTCAAGTTTATTCAACAGAAACATACCATTTAGCTTATGTTAAAGAGATTCTACTAATTATTTTGAGGGGTTTTAGAACAACTCAGTGGTCCTATGCAAGTGTTAAATCAGTTCTACATTACATTTTTACTATCCCCTGGTGGTAGAATGCGAATGTATCGTCATCTCAAACGTTCAGCGTAAATAAGGGTTTTGGACCAGCCGGAATCGAGAAACTGATTTTAAATTTGCCCTGCGTACGTGTATATCAGCTTAGTGTAACACAATAATTATTAGACGAATTTAATGCAATTTCCGATTGCAAAACAATCCGAAACAAAATTGCAAACCATCAGCAGCGAACCCCTGAAACCCTTAATTAAGTATAATGCAGTTTTTCCGAGCTAGCTAGCTTTCACCATATATAAATTTGATATAATGCCTGTTTATTCAAATAATTATCATTTAATCGCCAGAATGTTCAATTTGAGTCCATACACGGTAGAATTTTTCAGTATTTTATTCAAGTTCCAAATGCAGGGTGCGTTATTTTAAATAAGGGAAACATATCCGGAGAAACTGGAAGTGGGAGAAATGAGTTACATGCTTTTATATGTACAATAACTACGTGTAGTTTCAGTGAGATAATCTATAAAAACGGAAAATGTATTGGAAGTTGAATATATTGAAGGCGAAGGCACTAACATCTGGAACACAGTGTTCAAAGTGGCGAACAAGTGCGGGTACGGTCAAACAGTATTCAAAGTTAAGCAACGATCCGCGCGGTGACCTCTTAGATGAGTGATCGAAAATCTACGCTAACACACCGCTATCGTGGTGCCTCGCAGAATACCTAAAACCGTCGTTCCCCCGGGGTTAGTGCGCCACGGCGCTAACTACCTTAAACAAGGTTAAAGTGGTAGCCGGGTACGGAGTATTCACCAAGTACCTCCGCAACCATTTCCCATGCGCTATTCATTTTATATGTTCAAGAACTATGTCTAGTTTCATTGGTTTAATCAGCCGCTGCTATTGACGCACTTCCTATTAGTTCGAATTTGTAAACTCATATTAAAGTATGAAAGCAAATGAAACACTTACATGTTTTAACATAATCGTCCACTGTACAAGCTTATGTTCTATTAAGATTGTACTCTAAAAAGCCATGGGCAGGAAATCTGCTAGATTGAGGTCCGTGCAGTTGGCAAAACAACATTAGTCGCAAATTCTAAAATACAGGGTGACATATGGGAAACGGACGCGTTTAGAATGGCTACTGTACAGCTGTAAGCGGTGGTAGCGAGATGCGGTTGGGGACATTCGCTTCGATTTGGCTTACCGTTTTAGTTACAATGAAGCAATGGACGATAGAGCAACGCGTGTTCGCGTTCGATACGTTTGTTCAAAATGATAAGTATGTCATTGCAACACAGCGGATCTTGCGTCACCATTTTAATATCGGTCGAAATGGTAGTTCCGAGCCGCAATACGTCCTGCGATCTATTCAGGATTTAAAATTAAGTGGAAACATTACAAAGAAAAAACCGCCAGGCCCTAGAAGAAGTGGAAGGACACTAGACAACATCGCCAGAGTGACAGAGGCAATCATGAGGAGCTCCAGTCGATCGACACGTCGACATGCACGCGAGTTACAGATAAACCGTGAATCTGTGAGAGAAATTTTACGTTTTGATTTAAAATTCCATCTATACAAAATGCAGGTGCCTCAGCACCTCAATGTGAGGGACTACCCACCATGACGGAACTTCGCTGTGCGTATGCAAGTGGTGTGTGAAGAAGACCCAAATGCAGTAGTGGTAATGAGCGATGAAGCTCATTTTCACTTAAATGGTTCGGGCAATAAACAAAACATTCGCTATTGGGCCCTTGAAAATCCTCGCAACACCCAAGTAAAACCTCTCCACTCTGAGCGTGTGATAGTTTGGTGTGGAGTTGCCTTTTTTGATGTAACCGGACCGTATTTTTTTGAGGAGAAGAACGTTACGATGACAGGGAACTCGAATCGATACGTTCACATGTTGAATGCGTTTTTTCGACCAGAACTTCAAAGACGACAAATAAACATAAGAAATGTTTATTTTCAACAAGATAGTGCCACACTGCACACTGCCAACGCATCGATGGCAGTTGTGAGGAACATGTTCCCTGAACGCCTCATTTCGCGTTTCGATGACGTGCCCTGGCCTCCAAGATCACTGAACTTGTTCTCCTGTGAATTTTTCCTGTAGAGGTAGTTAAAAGAACGTGTTTATGTTCACAAATCCCGTAATTTAATGGAGTTGAAAGATGACATTACACAGAAGAGGTGCATTTGATTGAACGAGAACTGTTAGCCACAGTTATGGACAACTTCCGGCACAAACTTGAAGTGTGCACTCAAGAGGATGGCCGCCACTGTCTGAGTGACATAATTTTTCGTACCTAACTGTGTTAAATCAAATGGTAGATCTTTCATTGTGTAAAATAAAATCATTTTTTTCATTACAATCAGCTGAGTATACTTTCATTTGAAAAACGTCCCTTTCCTATATGTCACCCTGTATTTGGAAATATTTTGCGCCCAATATGCGTTCTAAAAATATATGCCGTATTTTAAATCGTTTCCGAGTTATTAAGTAAAAACTAAATGTTTCACCAACTTCAAGTTGGCGAAACATTTGTGGTTTTTTGTAAATTTTTGCGCCCTATTTGCACCCATTTGCGCCCATTTGCGTCGTTAACACCAAGTTCAAATTTTACCGAGTTATTAAAGAAGAGAGGATAATTAGTGTCGCAAGCGCGAAGTTGGCGAAACAATTTCGGATTTCAAATGTTTTGTAAATAATTTGCTCTCATTTGCACCGTTAAAATCAAGTACAAGGTTCAATTCGTTAAAGAGTTATTTACAGAAAGTTGGGATAGGCCACAAGAGATAGTGTTTGTAGAACTCTGTCTTCCAACAGATGGTTTACATAATGTTCATGCGTTTAATGAGGCAAATTTAAAAACCAACGTTACAGAAAGCCGGAAATAGATACAAACAGTTAAAACTTAAAGTGAACCAACTAATTATTATCCACAATGCTGTCTTACTGTGTGTAGATATTATAGAACTGCGATGTCTTTATTTTGCTTTCAAAAATCTATACATAAGTTGAAACAACAATATACTTGAACAATAAAAGTGGGTACAGTTAAACCATATTTTCAATAAACAATATAATCAAAATAAATATTGAGATATTTTGCGTTTATTGGTTTCGCCGAAACCAATTTCACATTTACATCGTTAGCGAGTTATTTCAAAAAAGTTAAGTTAATCAGTTTCACTAGCGTAAATTTTTCGAAACAATATATGATTTTCAATGTAGATTTCTCTGTAAATTTGATGTATCAAAATACCTCGTCCAAATAATATTGAAATTTACTTTATTATTTCTATATTAAAAAACATGTTCAAAGAATACCATAAAATGTGAAGATCTGACAAAGTTAACAGTTCGTGGTATTTAAAGAATCTTAATAAAATACCCAAAATGCTTGGAAATGGGTTGTGGACCTCTGATAGTAATTTGCTTTTTGGCCAGCAATTATATCTACCACTCGCCATTGGCTAGCTCGTCAACGATTCTGTTGGCAACGCAAGCCGGTGGCAATACAAATGTCCTAACAGCCAAATGTGTTTATAGCTCTGAGAATTTTTGATAATTACCAATATCTGTAGCATTTTTCAAAATTAAAATTTATAGCAATAGTATCTGTAGAGCATCAAACCATCGATGTAGATGAATTCATTGAAAACTTCACCAGAACAAAACGCAAAACGTTTTCTTATAATTTTTGCATGTACGGGCACAAAATAATTTACAAAATTCGAAACTATTTCGCCAACGTCCCACTTCCGACACTAATTATCTTAATTTTTTGTTAAAAAATCGGTTACTATGTAAAATTTGAACTTAGTTTTAATAGCGGAAATAAGCTCAAAATATTTACCAAAAAATAATTTACAAAATCCGAAACTGTTCCGCCAACGTCACGCTTACGTCACTAATTATACCAATATTTTGTTAATAACTCGGTTACAAATTAAAATTTGAACTTGATTTTAACGGCACAAATGAGCGCATATAAGGCGTTAAATATTTACGAAGAAATAATTTACAAAATCCGAAATTGTTCCGCCAACGTCACGCTTGCGTCACTATTTATACTATTGTTTTGTTAATAACTCGGTTACAAATTAAAACTTGAACTTGATTTTAATGGCGTAAATGAGCGCAAATAAGGGGTTAAATATTTACCAAGAAATAATTTGCAAAATCTGAAATTGTTTCGCGAAGGTCGCTCTTGCGTCGCTAATTATACTAATTACTTTCCCATACCTTATAGGTATAGGGTAAGTATTGAAATCACGAAAATTTTCGAAATCGAGATTTTAACGGATATATCCGTTTTGGGTCTCTAGGAACCCAAAAAAGTGGTTTTTAAAAAATGTCTGTCTGTGGGTGGGTACGTACGTATGTACGTATGTACGTACGTATGTGACGCTCCTACAGCCGAAAGTATTGCTCCGATTTTGATGCGCTTTGGAATGCGGGGGTGTATCGAAAATTCATCGAAAAAAATAAGCTTTTCAAAAAAATCCGAAACCGGAAGCGGAAGTTACGCATGTTTTTTTGGTATCACTTTTTTCGTGATTACAATTTTGAAACTTTTATCGCGGATAACGATAGAGGGTCATAAGACAAATCTGTTAGTTTTTTTGCCGAACTCGCTAGCTTTAAACTGAAGGGCGCTATGATTTTTTGAAAATTTTGAGTTTAACGCCCAATTACTCGAAAACGGATGAATCGATTCAAATGATTTTTATTTTCTGAATAGTATATGAAGGGTAAAATGAGGTGATATAAAAAGTTTTTTTAAAAATTATAAGGGGCCTAAATTACGAATTTTCAAAATTTTGGAAATTTTCAAAAAATTATTTCTCAAAAACTGCTCCAAGGAATTTTTTTAAATTTCATGTGTCGATAGACCTCGCAAGGGGCTATCGAAATATTTTTTGAAGGACTCCGTAATTTTCCTGTGGCGCCCTCTACGAAGCTTGGAAGTTTGAAACTTCAAACTCCTTTAATTAATAAACGAAAAAAGATAGGAAGCTGGGGTTTTCACTGAATCGCTCAGTACGTAATGGAGCATATGAATATGCAAAGAAATATTACACTCGTGGATATATGTAAGCGCCCCGGCCCCCTCCCCCTCTTTTTTAGAAAAATATTTTTTTTATTCTAACGGTTGTTATTTGTTTGCGTCAAAGAATCTTTTTCCGCGAAAATAAAAAAAATCGATTTTTTATGCCTTACAAAATATAATTTCCAGGGACTTAGAAAATTTTACCTCGGTAGCAACAGCGATCGGTACTAGTTAGACCGCGCGACGTATATAGTAGAGAATGAAGTATGCCTGGTTGCATATTAAAAGGAAATTAAGGGGCACCGCAGATATTTGGCGGGACTTCTTACAAACCTTGTAAGTCTGTTCGTTACGAGGCAAGGTTTTAGGATAGCACCTGAACAACCGTTTTGAGGAAAATAACTCTACTGTTGAATAAAGATGATATGAACAGTTTCCAGTATGGGAAAGTCCAGGGAGGCAGTCGCGTCCACTTATTTTTTGTTAATAAGTCGGTTGCAAATTAAAATTTGAACTTGATTTTAACGGTGCAAATGAGCGCAAATAAAGCGTTAAATATTTACCAAGAGATAATTTGCAAAATCCGAAATTGTTTCGCGAAGGTCGCGCTTGCGTCGCTAATTATACTAATTTCTTGTTAATAACTCGGTTGCAAATTAAAATTTGAACTTGATTTTAATGGCGTAAATGAGTGCAAATAAGGCGTTAAATATTTACCAAGAAATAATTTGCAAAATCCGAAATTGTTTCACGAATGTCGCGCTTATGTCGCTAATTATATTAATTTCTTGTTAATAACTCGGTTGCAAATTAAAATTTGAACTTGACTTTAATGGCGTAAATGAGCGTAAATAGGGCGTTAAATATTTACCAAGAAATAATTTGCAAAATCCGAAATTGTTTCGCGAAGGTGGCGCTTGCGTCGCTAATTATGCTAATTTCTTGTTAATAACTCGATTGCAAATTAAAATTTGAACTTGATTTTAACGGTGCAAATGAGCGCAAATAAAGCGTTAAATATTTACCAAGAGATAATTTGCAAAATCCGAAATTGTTTCGCGAAGGTCGCGCTTGCGTCGCTAATTATACTAATTTCTTGTTAATAACTCGGTTGCAAATTAAAATTTGAACTTGATTTTAATGGCGTAAATGAGTGCAAGTAAGGAGTTAAATATTTACCAAGAAATAATTTCCAAAATCCGAAATTGTTTCACGAAGGTGGCGCTTGCATCGCTAATTATGCTAATTTCTTGTTAATAACTCGGTTGCAAATTAAAATTTGAACTTGATTTTAATGGCGTAAATGAGCGCAAATAAAGCGTTAAATATTTACCAAGAAATAATTTGCAAAATCCGAAATTGTTTCGCGAAGGTCGCGCTTGCGTCGCTAATTATACTAATTTTTTGTTAATAAGTCGGTTGCAAATTAAAATTTGAACTTGATTTTAACGGTGCAAATGAGCACAAATAAAGCGTTAAATATTTACCAAGAGATAATTTGCAAAATCCGAAATTGTTTCGCGAAGGTCGCGCTTGCGTCGCTAATTATACTAATTTCTTGTTAATAACTCGATTGCAAATTAAAATTTGAACTTGATTTTAATGGCGTAAATGAGTGCAAATAAGGCGTTAAATATTTACCAAGAAATAATTTGCAAAATCCGAAATTGTTTCACGAAGGTCGCGCTTATGTCGCTAATTATACTAATTTCTTGTTAATAACTCGGTTGCAAATTAAAATTTGAACTTGACTTTAATGGCGTAAATGAGCGTAAATAGGGCGTTAAATATTTACCAAGAAATAATTTGCAAAATCCGAAATTGTTTCGCCAACGTCGCGCTTGAGTCACCAATACTAATTTTTTGTTAATAACTCGGTTACAAATTAAAATTTGAACTTGATTTTAACGGCGCAAATGAGCGCAGATAAGGCGTTAAATATTTACCAAGAAATAATTTACAAAATCCAAAACTGTTCCGCCAGCGTAACTCGGTTACAAATTAAAATTTGAACTTGATTTTAACGGCGCAAATGAGCGCAGATAAGGCGTTAAATAATTACCAAAAAATCATATACAAAATCGGAAATTGTTTCGCCAACGTCACGCTTGAGTCACCAATACTAATTTTTTGTTAATAACTCAGTTACAAATTAAAATTTGAACTTGATTTTAACGGCGCAAATGAGCGCAGATAATGCGTTAAATATTTACCAAGAAATAATTTGCAAACTCCGAAATTGTTTCGCCAACGTCGCGCTTGAGTCACCAATACTAATTTTTTGTTAATAACTCGGTTACAAATTAAAATTTGAACTTGATTTTAACGGCGCAAATGAGCGCAGATAATGCGTTTAATATTTACCAAGAAATAATTTGCAAATTCCGAAATTGTTTCGCGAAGGTCGCGCTTGCGTCGCTAATTATGCTAATTTCTTGTTGATAACTCGGTTGCAAATTAAAATTTGAACTTGATTTTAATGGCGTAAATGAGCGCAAATCAAGCGTTAAATATTTACCAAGAAATAATTTGCAAAATCCGAAATTGTTTCGCGAAGGTCGCGCTTGCGTCGCTAATTATACTAATTTTTTGTTAATAACTCGGTTGCAAATTAAAATTTGAACTTGATTTTAACGATGCAAATGAGCGCAAATAAAGCGTTAAATATTTACCAAAAAATAATTTAGAAAATCCGAAATTGTTTCGCCAACGTCGCGCTTGAGTCACCAATACTAATTTTTTGTTAATAACTCGGTTACAAATTAAAATTTGAACTTGATTTTAACGGCGCAAATGAGCGCAAATGACCGCAGATAAGGAGTTTAATATTTACCAAGAAATAATTTGCAAATTCCGAAATTGTTTCGCGAAGGTCGCGCTTGCGTCGCTAATTATGCTAATTTCTTGTTGATAACTCGGTTGCAAATTAAAATTTGAACTTGATTTTAATGGCGTAAATGAGCGTAAATAGGGCGTTAAATATTTACCAAGAAATAATTTGCAAAATCCGAAATTGTTTCGCGAAGGTGGCGCTTGCGTCGCTAATTATGCTAATTTCTTGTTAATAACTCGGTTGCAAATTAAAATTTGAACTTGACTTTAATGGCGTAAATG
>JABXWE010036843.1:0-24040 GCA_014611495.1 Limonius californicus
TGCTGCTAATCCATGTTTTATTATCATGATCTCCTTTAATCTGGCTTGTTCTTCTTGTAAAGATGATAGTAATTTGTTAAAGCATTTCTATTTCTAATTGTTTCTTGTTTTATTTGTTTAAGAAGCAGTTTTTATTATTATATTTAAAATATAAATACACATTTCAAACAAATAAGTTAAGAAATAATTACCACCCAAAATATTTTCCATTTTTTAAGGGTTATGTTTATAACACATTTGAACTATTTGCTGGAAGTGTTTAATATTACGTCATAACCTCGTGATGTTTTAATAAATCTGGTTCTTGCTGGTACATCTATTTAGATTCTACAATAATACGGAATATAATAAATGAACTATTAAATCTGTATATGGATAAATTCTTTTCAGTGTATTTTAAAGTTTTACTAGTTAAACTACTAAAAAAAACAATTTGTTCAAGTCATCGCTACAAGAACTACTACATCTGTTTATTCCACGCATTGTAAACATCCAAAAGTAGATCGAGTGCAAGGTTGTTGCTCCATCACGAACTGCAAAATTCTCATCATAACTTCTAACATTTAGCAATATGTTTATGCAAGGAGCTCTTCAAACGTAACACCTGTAAACATTCTATATTTAAATAAAGGTTGAACTGCATTATAACCTAGAACTTTGCGTCAAAAAATATTTTTTAAACTGATTTATGGTAAGTTCAAATTAATCAGATTTAAGATTATACACATAGTTATTGCCGTTCTTAGCGAAATTTAGAAGAACAACATTAACAAGCACTCAAAATGGATGTGGAATCAGTGGATATAGTAATAAAGCAAGAAACAATGGAATTTGAGGAAAAGAAAACAATATTCGAAGGTCCTTTTCGTGTTCGTACAAATAAAACCAATATTTCATAGTAGTTTGTTATAGATATTCAATCTAAAACAGCAAATGAAGAAGTTACGGTGGAAATCGACGCAGAGGCAATCAATATGATGATGGAGTCGCAATGTGCAAAAGACACGGATAGTGCACACGAATTATTTACTTGCAACTATAAGGCTGTAGTCAAGGCTAACTTAGACCAGCATATGAAAACGCATGTTAAAGGCAAGAATTTTCTGAAAACTGGCAAGAACATGAAGACGCACGAGGAAAGTGAGTTTAGGAGTGAGGAATATGAGTTTAGGAGTGAGGAAAGTGAGGTTAGGGGTGTTGAAAGTGAGGTTAAAAGTAGATTTGATAAGAAAGGAGTTGACCATAGTGAGGTTAGGAATACGGAAGGCAAAGTTAAGGTTGAGCAAAGTCAGGTTAGGGTTGAGGAAGGTGAAGTTAGAAGTGAACAAAGTGAAATTGAAAGGAATCATAGTAAGCGTCAAGACTTGAAAACAGAAAAAGGGGATGCGGGGACTAAGGATGAAGCTGAAGAAAGTGAAGTTGAATTAGGAGAAAGTGAAGAAGTAGTAGAAAGTGAGGTTAAAACCACAACAACTCCTAACGAACGCAAAAAACACTACAAGTGCGAGGAATGCGACTTCACAAGTGCACAAAAAGCTGGCTTGAAGCGTCACAGTTTGACCCACAATTCAGACAAGTTTTTTAAATGCACGGAATGTGATTTTCGGACTCAATACAAGCGATATCTAGAAAAGCACATAACCACCCACTGCAAGGAAAAGCCGTATCAGTGTATAGAGTGTAATTACACAACTTCTTGGAAGCAGTGCTTCACCCAGCACATGTTTACTCACAATGGGCAGGCCCCATTTAAGTGTGGCAAGTGCGACTTTACTTCCACTCAGAAGCGTAATTTTCAGAAGCACTTGAAAACCCACGAAATTCCACGAGAGTCTGAGCTGAAGAGCGAATACGACCCAAAACCGTTCAAGTGTGAGTTCTGCACGTACGAAACTGCTTGGAAATCCGCACTACGAGCTCATTTGAAGACTCACACAGATGAAAAGGATTATAGTTGTGAAGTTTGCGGTTTCACAACGGCTTACAAACGTGTGCTTGATTGGCACTTAAATATCCACACGGGGGAGAAAATTTTTAAGTGTGACCTATGTGATTTTAAAAGTGTCTGGAAGCGTTCTGTGCAAATGCATAAAAAGACTCACAATGTAGAGAAGCCTTACAAGTGTGAATTCTGCAACTTCCGGAGTGCTTGGCGGCGGGCGTTGGTGCTTCATCGGCATCTACACACTGGAGAAAAGCGCTTCAGTTGCACGCTGTGCGAGTATAAAACCTCTCATAATAGTAATTTCGCGAAACACATGAGGTCGCACACTGGAGAGAAGCCTTCCAAGGGCAAAAAAGCCAAGAAAGTGGAAGACAAGGAAACGTTGGATTTTGAAGAGTGGATAGGGCATCAAGGGGATGAATTAGAGCAGCGTTTGGAAATTACAAACGAGGCTGACCAGGTGTCTCTAAGCTATGAAATTAAATCAGATGGAAATGTTGAGATTCAACCGCTGGAAATGGAAATGGAAACGAAAGAGACTCAGACAGAAGAAACTGATAAAGATCTCCACGCTAACTCGAACTGTGGTGAGGAAGTGGAATATGAAGCGTTTGATACTCCTGACTTGGTAGAAATAGCTGATGTTGCGATAAATACAGAGTGCGCAAGCGGGGATGCCGCTGAATTGGACCAGTCAAAAGTGAGTAAGAAACCGAAAAGCACCAAAATTTACAAGTGTATCGAGTGCAGCTATACCACCGTGTGGAGGTGTGCCCTTCATCAGCACAAGAAGGTCCACAACAAGGACAAGCACTACTTCTGTGACGTGTGCGGGTTTACCACGGCGGGCAAGCGGATATTAGAAAACCACATGAATGCTCATTCCAGGGAGACGATTTACAAGTGCCAGTTCTGTGATTTCAAGAGT
Source organism: Limonius californicus (assembly GCA_014611495.1). Taxonomy (NCBI): domain Eukaryota; kingdom Metazoa; phylum Arthropoda; class Insecta; order Coleoptera; family Elateridae; genus Limonius; species Limonius californicus. The sequence goes on from JABXWE010036843.1 coordinate 2,874, forward strand.
GCGTGGAAGCGCTCGCTACAGATGCACACGAAGATGCACAGTGAAGAGAAGAGCTACAAGTGCGAGAAGTGCGACTTCAAGTCGGCATGGCGCCGGTCGTTGGTGCTGCACATGCAAGGGCATACGGGAGAGAAGCGCTTCCAGTGTAATCTGTGCGAGTACAAAACGGCACATAACAATAACCTGCATAAACACATGAAGACTCACACTGGAGAAAAGCCTTTTGCATGCTCAATTTGCCCGCATAGGACTGCTCATAAGAGCTCATTGCGGAGTCATATGAAGGTTCATGCGAAGGAAGTGGTGCCTGTGGAAGCTCCTTCGAGAATGGAACAGCCTAGAAGTGTTAGTTAATGAATATTTTATTGTGAATTTTAATTGTACAAAAGATTTACGTTTGGTTGCATATTTGAATTTATTGTTGTATTGTGTTTAATATTGAAATTAGTTAACTGTGGGTTGTGTTTAATATTAGTGTGGATTATATTTTATTTAAATAAAACTTTCAATCTTTTAAATTAATATAATAAAACAACGGTTTGGAGCACATTTTAATCAAGCTTAAATGCCCCGGCACGGAACAAGGCATAAAATTAATGCCTTGTTCCGTGGGCCCGGCTTGTGTTGTGTTGTGTTGTTTGGGGTAGAGCAACAAATAAAAGCTTTGGTTTTGTCGGCTAATACTGTTGTATCCGATTTTGCATTGAAATAGCATAAAATTGTAGTTATTTTGGTTGACATATTCAGGCTTCCCTTGAGTTGAAAGGTCAATTTTATTAAATGTTATAAGATAACACTGTGGAAATAATATTTGCATTGCAACAAAACATTAGAAAATAATCAAAAAATGCAACTTCATTCAAATTAACGATGTTTTGAACCAGTTAAATCTATACACCAGTGCGCTCCCTGGAAGGTTATGTTTTCTTTCTCGTTCCTACTTCCTGTGCAGGTTATGAAATCAAGCGCATTGTAATTATTTGCTGTAGAATCGTCAGTTTAATAGGGCTATTTGGTGGTGATTACAAAAATCGGTAGTATAGTTAAGTTTTAGACCATTTTTTGCTGTGTCACTATTTTGCTGTATGCTTTTAAATCTATGTACTGAATGAGGATGTTTATGCATATGAATACAGATTTGCTCAGGGAAGTTTGTTACGCTTCAGACAGATTAATTTTAAAGTACAGAAGATTCAGGGTATCTCAAAATTGATGCTTGTGTTTTTGTGATTTGATTCAGGGGTTTAAAACAAATCGCAAATAGCGGTGGAAATTTGTCCGACTGGCCTTCGTTATCAAGTTACTGATAAAAAAAGTAAATAGGTAATAAGTTTTATCATCGTTCATCATGAGTACCAGGTACACACGGAAGGAAATACACAAAGGTACACGGCTAATCCCAGGAACAAATGGAACTAACCAAATAGACCACATGAATTTAGGAAAAAAGATCACTGGAAAAAACATCATCGGAAAAAAAGTTACGGAAAAAATGTCACCCGGAAAATACGGCACCGGAAAAAACAACACCGGAAAAAAGTCGCGGAAAAAACGTCACCCGGAAAATACGGCACCGGAAAAAACATCACCGGAAAAAAAATCACCTGGAAGAAGACATCCTTTAAATAACTACTTTTATAATATTATAAGATACCCGAAAATGGAAAGATGCATTCAGAAATTCAGCTATTAAAAAAACAGTATATATTTTAAAGAATAGAAATACATTATAATTAGAAAAAAATTAATAATAATATAATTATTACATTTAGCAACAATAAATTAAGTTTTAATTTGGACGCGTTCTTATAGTGTGACCAACAGCACTAAGAAATTCAGTCACTGGTCTCGTATCTTCGTTGTACTCAATACATAATGAGCGCAGTGTTGTCTAAAGCCGCCCATAGGTGGGATTTTTCCGTGGATTGGAAGTGGGTCGCGTGTTCAGTTGTTCTAATTTCATATAGTGCACTGATAACTCTTGCTTCATTTTGGTGATAAGTAACCAAATGGATGGGTGCTTAACACCAACCAAGTGACTAAAACGATTCTTCCAACCTGAAAACGATAATATACTATATGAGTAAAATAGAAAAATAGAAGGCCATGTAAAAATACAAACCTTCAGTGCTGTTGTTAGTTTTGTCTGCACCAGCTGTCACAGCTTCGTTCACATTACACGTTTCTGGAGGAAATGCTGGAGCGCTACGCCGGAATCTCGCTCCTCCCTGCTGGTTCCCAACTCTCCTGTACGTTCCCGTGACATACGTCTGATCAAAATAATCTATTAGATTCATATATGTTGCCGCGTCGGGATGATCCCTCAAAAACTCCATTCCTCTAGAGACTCTATCAAGAGGTAGGAAAGCCAAACCATCTAATATTCCTACGAAACTGCTCACCCTCTCGTTAACGAGGTATAAATTTAGCAGGCCTAACTCTTGCATTTTCCTGTGAGTGCTTTGGGACAGGTGGTAAAAGCAACCTCTTATAATAACTTCATCACGTAATGCAGATTTCACAGCATTCATTGTGGCTTTTTCGAAATCCATATACGCAATATTCGCTTCTGGGTAAAAGCCTTTTCGCTCGCATTCTCTTAAAATATATTGCAGCATACATTCATAAGCTCGTTCCGTTTTTCTTTCCAATACTACATATGCAGCAGTTACGAAAAGTCCTGATCTTTTCAATCGAACAACATATAGCTGCTGGAAAAGTGGTGGAACCAAAGAAAAATTGCCATCGATGTACCAAGAAGTGGCGGAAGAAAGGTACTTCAGTTGCTTATCAGTATTAAAATGATGATTCTGCCCTCATCCTCACTTTCGGAGGCTCTATTATCAAAAAGCAAAAATCTCTCCGGGTTTGGTCCACTCGTCAATGTCCATTCTCCTGCAATAATTATACAAATAAAATATTAATATTTTAAAAAATATAAAATATTGTTTACTTAGCGGTTTTGTAATTCATAGATTTTTAAATATAATACACTGCTAATACTACTCAAATGGCATTTTCTTATCTTCAATTATTAATTCCTCTAGGTTAGTGGGGATTTTAGGGTTTCCATTCTTCTTATGATTTCGAAGAGTCCTCTTAACGTGGTCTTCTAAGGGAATCTTTCCCTTTACTTTATCTTCTATTTTTGAGACTTCCTCGGCAAGTACTTGAGATGGTTTCGCTAACGTGTCTTTAATCCTCTCCTTCATTACTTGAACACTTTTGTGGGCAGAAACTGAGTCATCATCAGCTGGATGATTGTGGGGATTTTTGGCACTGAGATCTCCATTTTCCAGTGTAGTGTGGAGAGTTCCTTTGCAGTATAATTGACAAAATAATAACATTAAAATACTACTTTCATTTTAAACTTCTTTTCAAGCTACGACTCAAAAAATCTTTTTTTGTTTAGATATGTTGTGATCTAAATAATTAAAATAATGTTACATACCTTAAAGGATGATGATTTGCTGCAACGCCATATCAGGTGATCACTACAAGTTTTGTGTACAGTGTACATATAACCTCCGAAACACAGTTTTGGTTTTCCCTTGTTACTTTTAATAACTTCCATCTTCTACCAACAATTTTACACTTTGAAAGCACGACTTAGCAACTAATCACAAGAAGCAGCACTTACAACTGATGAAAGGGTAGTTTTGCCCTCTCCTTTTATACAAAATAAGTTGATAATACAGGAAGTATTTGTCTTATCTTATTTACATACTAATTGTCTTCCTCTATCCAATCTAGGTAAGAGGCAGGTCCAGCATTATTGACCATTAAACTGCAATTAAGTCGTTAGTGAGGGTGCAGATTTTTACTGTGTGCATATTCTTGTTTGGCTTTCTTTTTTGCAGGAATTTTCTTTTTCCGGTAGCGTTTTTTCCGAGTGATATTTTTCCGGTGTCGTTTTTTCCGGTGATGTTTTTTCCGAGTGACGTTTTTTCCATGATTTTTTTTCCGGTGACGTTTTTTTCCAGTGATCTTTTTTCCGTTACCCAGACCACATACTGGTGGGAGATAAACATGCAAACCTAATTACAATGGTAAGGTCATCTCGTGGAGCTGATGTAGACTCAGACCATTTCCTAGTGCTGGCTAAGCTAAAGCAAATAGAACAAAAAAAGGAAGAACGTATAGTATATTAAACCAAAAGCAAGATATAATATAAGTGACCTTCAGAAGACGGAAGTAGCACGAAAGTACAGGGAAAACATACAAAAAGGTCTTGAAGAGTACAAGCAGCCAGAAGAAATTACCCAACAGCGAGAAAAAATGAGAAAAGTTATAAAAAATGCTACAAAAATAGCCCTAACAAGAGGCAGGAGAGATCGGGGATCGTTTGGACACTTTTTGGGTTTTATTTTTTAATGAATATTGTAACGATTTCCGCGCCTAAAAGAAGGCAACCCTTTGTACATATTTAGTGATTCTCCTGCTTAGAGGACTTTTTAATATTTCAAAGTTACATTTCTGTCAAGTCAGCGCTATGTGTTGGGGAGAAGGAGATTCTAAAAGAGAGTCAGTGGGTTGAGTATTGTCGGTCTTACCGGAAGTATATTGTGAATAGTGAGCTATTTCTTTTAATTCGTTTTGCGATTGGAAATTCGTTTTCCGCTTTGAGAGTCACTACACACAGGAGCTTTTCCCATAGTTTAAGGGAAGCAAATTTCCAGGAATTTATTTTCAATATAGAATTTACTGTGGTAAAGAAGATTTGGTTTGGTGTTATGCCAGTGTCCATCAACTGGTGAGTTGGTTGTGACCAGAAAATTGTTGTCTTGTCTTAATTTCCAGAACCTTAATTCTAATCTCCGATAAATTTAATTTAAGCAAAATTCGTGCGGCTGGACGTCCCGAAATTAAGGCGACACAGTAGAAAAACTCTACAGTCATACGTATTGTTCAAATTGATACGCTGTCATTGACTAGGTTTACCCGAACCGAGTGGACGCCTGGGGCTATAGATAAGAAGTCTGGTGTACGGTCGAGCTGATTGCCGCTACATTTTGAAGAAGGGAAGTGCATTTAAATCGTACATTTTAAAATTTGTATAACCTTGCCTTGTTGTTTACGATTTCATTATCGTTATTTAAGAATTAATTTAGTAATTGATTTGGGGTCACAGAATTGTGTCGTTGGGGCTTTAATTGGGGATATGTGTACATATGAACTCCTATTGTAATATTCCAATTATTAGGGGGAACAATTTTACGTAAAGCATATATACAGGGTACTCCGATAGTGGGTTGACATTGCGTTTGTAAGAGTTCACAGCTTGCATATTTTTTGATCGGTTTGATTACGCATGAATTCGTTACTCGGAGGCCGCCTACGTTACGGATTGCGCTAAAAATTACTAGTATCTTATTCGAGTAGCGCAATAAAGGTCCGAAAAATTGTTTGAGTGTCGCCCAATTTAAGTTTAGTTATATTCGGTTCCAGGAACGTAAAATTGGGACTGCTAATTTATTTTAATTTATTTTTCTTGTATAGAAATATTAAAACTGTGGGTTGTTTTTTTATTAAGTAATAAGCGATTTGGTTGCAACTTGTCTTTTATTTTACGACGAATTACCTAGAATTAAGTTTACTTGAAGGACAGATAGTAGATATAAAGGTAGGTGATTATTTATATTGGGGTCTGACTTCCCAGTTACCACCTCGGACGATGTTAGTAAATTATAAGTCGGTGGCGCCTATAAATTAATTGTTGGAACCTACTCCTTCTTCGATTGGGTTTCCTGGATGCTAACATTTGTCAAATTGTTAATTTTCTACCTAATCAGTGGCAGAGTTACGAGGTTGTTTTTGCAATTCAACTAATTTTTGTATGTAGTAAAGATTAAAGGGGTGCCAATATTTTATCTTTTTGGTTTTTAGAGTAATGTTTACAGTAGTCCTTTGATTTCATTACCTCATAATGTAAACTTTCCAAGAGTAAAATTTTTTCAGCAGAGATGCGGAAATTAGGGATAGTTTGGACGGCACCCGGATATGGTATGGACATGTAGTTAGGAGCACACGTACAGCAATTAAGTAACAGAAATCTTTCTAATTAGCATGTTTTCTAAATATAATAGTACAGAAGGTTATCAAAATAAGTTACTGCAGATAGAATCCTGACAGGTCAGTGTTGAAATACAACATATCCTTGAATCTGGGACGCCTGTCTTTTATCGCTTTCGGCAGGACTAAAATCACTTGTGAAAAAATCACGAATGAAGTTTCCTCAACGGTAGGTTGAAAACGATTGGACGGAAGCAGCCGCTTGTAGAACTTTACTTCAAACTCGTCTCGCAACTTACTTTCTACTTTTGCCCCAAAATTCATCACAAACTTGCCTTTTTACGACGAACCTTTTACAATTAAGAAGTCGCCTTCAACAGCATCGTTGGTGCTTTTAAGGTACTCGTCACTTTCGTCGTCCTCTTCCCAATCAGAAGAAGAATTCTTCGTGATGACTTCTCCCATATCATCATCTGAGGAGTCTTCTTCGAAAACTGTATTTTTTTTAAATACTTTTTTCTTCACCACCTTGGCTTTCTTTACCATCGTCATTTTCCACTTACTCTTCCCATGCTTTCGACCACCCTTAGTCAAGCTTTTGGGTATGGAGTTATTTGTTCTGGAGAAATGAACTGCGCCAACATAGAAGCAATTGGTGTAGTGTAGAAAACTGATGACTCGACTTAGGAGGTGGTGTATGAGCCTGTGTAGGACCGTTAACAGTGACGGGAGGTTCCACAGCAACAGTGTCTCTGTCAGCTTCTTCCAATGTTGACTCGACAGGTTCCGACGAAGTGCTGGGAGAAAAAGGTTCTGAAAAAGGATCTGAGATGGGAGAGTAGAGAAAATCGTGATCTTGAAAAATGTTTCTATCAAACGGTGAGATACCACATTTTAGAAAACCTGATTTCACGTTTTCAGGAGTTGCAGCTCGATCCCAAACTTTGGAACACAGCTCAGGAAGCGCATAGATTGATAGGGTTTGATTGGGATGGGCCACCATCCATGAGTGGACTGCTTCACTGTAGTATTTTTTGAAAGGCCTAAACACGCAACGGTCCAGGGGTTGTAAGCGGTTAGAAGTGTGAGGCGGAAGTGTCAAAATTGTGATCCCATTGTTTCGGCAGAAATTAACACCTTCCAGGCTGAGATGAGACTCGTGATTGTCCAGCAGTAGCAGCACGGCAAGTTCTTTATCACACCTCACATTGTCTTTGAAAAATTTTAATACTAACACGAAGTTTTCGGTGGTCATCCAACCAGATTTGTGGACAAGTCCTAAGGCTCCAGTTGCTGCCCCAGCCATCATTCGCTGTTTCTCGAAACGGACACGTGGGAAAACGAACACGGGAGGCAAAGAATTACCATAGGCATAAATTATACCTACTTGGGTCATTAGTTCTCCTCGCTCTCTCGATGTCACTTGGCCAACTTGCTTTTCACCCTTTTGTCCAATTACTTTGGCTACTGGAGGCACAGTCGTCACTCCAGTTTCATCAAGATTAAATATATCGCAAGGTCGAAACTTGTTCCTTGGCATAATATTGTCCAATTTGTTAAACAATTCGCCTACCGTGGTTTTGTTGAAGGCAGTCATTCTGGCAAGAGAAGTTGCCTCAGGGTTTCTAATGGATAACGTAGGGTTCCTCTTCATAAAACCCGTGAACCAGTCATTACGAGTGTGACGTTGTTCTTTCCAGGTTTCAGGAAATTTTAGCTTGTTTTTTCAGCAAATTGTAAAGCTATTTGTTTGCATTTATTCGGTGTCACGCCGTAAAACATTTTTGAGTATTTTAGTAAATACTCCGCCAGTGCTGTCTCCGTTTGGTCTGAGAAAACCAGTCTACTATGGAAGTTTGGTTTAAACGACAGAGTGTCTAGGCCCATTTCTCTGGGTTTCCTACATAAAGAGCCAGACGGACTTCGTCACTTTCCGAATGGCTGCCACATGGCGCAAACTCCCACGATTCTCTAAGACATTTTCCACAGCCTGCTGTAGAATTGTAGATCACCTTCTGGAAAGGTTCGATCAATTTTCCATTTAAATTTCCGTGGCATCTGGAATACGCAAGGTAGTGTTAAACATTAACAGAAATATCGGGGATACAATGGACAGCCAGGGATACAATGGACACCCTGTCCATTGTATCCCCAAATGACGTAATCACACATTTCTGGCTATAAAATTTGAACTAAATAATAAATATTGCATCGCTTTGAATCATGCATAAATAAATTCCTACTAGTTATCGTTCCATACAAATGGAACGCCAAACACAAAACATTAAACTATGGTACAGAAAAAACTTATGTTCTTACCTTAAAAAGTTATATCAGAGGAGTCGGAATTCGATTATGTTCTGTAAAACTAACAATTACAAAGGGGCGGCCATATGCTTGTGTGGGCTAGTCTCTTGCAGTGTGCATGTACATTGTACAACCGTCGCGGAAGTAAAATTCACATTAGGGCAAGAAATTTGAACCTGTCCATTGTTAATAGGAAGGGACAAAGATCAATAACGCTACCAATCCCAAAAGAAATAAAACAAAAAATATCTGCAAGGACAGGAAAAGAAAAAGTAAGGAAAATGAGATGAAGAGCATCGAAGGAGATTTGAAATTTCTACAAGGATGTCAAGGAAATTAAGAAAGGGTTCCAACCACGAAGAATGTATACCACACCTGACACCATGTTATGTTTGTCCAAGCAGGTTTTTAATAATACAAGAGTTTGTTGTTATGTGAATTTATTATTAATCTGGTACATACCTTACTCGTTTGGTTACTCTCTCCTTCTGCCAACCTCACTAACTAACTAAGACGTTGCCAACCTGACCACATATATAACACTAAGTGGTTAAAAACGCTCATGGACCCATCTCAGAAACAATTAATCAGAAATGTGTTTTATTCTCAGTTTGTAGATAAGAATATTCACAAAAACTTTTTTGTTTTTGCTAATTTGTTTAAATATGAATGCGTATAGATTCTAGATATGTATTCAAGCTGGTCAATATTCTTCAAAGCTTTTCAACATTTTGTCGATTATAAAGTTTTACTACTACGTTAGGGCGACTTAAAATTAATTGAAGTAAAAAATTAGCAAAATTTAGGGCACAAGTTTATGGCTGACCTTGCGAAAATTAAAGGCCATCGTTCCATGCTCGTTGATATATCATTTAGTTTCGGTGGCCTTCATATAATTTCTTCTTTGGTTGGGTTGTCTTTTACAATTGCATCCAATTTAGTGAGGTTGTACAACGGTGTGCCCAGGGGGGGGGGGACAAAAGGGGGCAGCTGCCCCCTTTCAAGGTGGCAAAAATTTAAAATAAAACAAAAATATAAACATTAAATTTCTGAAAATTTGATTAATACGTAGGTTGCTTGTTGTTATGCCAATATTTTGAAAGACACTAATTACGAAACAGAGACCCTTCGCGCCATCTGTTATAAGTGCAGGTTGTAATTCTTATGAATTCTCACAGATGGGTGTACAGTTAGCTCGTGGCAACAACGAGCTTCCTAGAATAACCTCGTCTCATTTGAGGACGCATTAACAACGACAATATTACAGAAGCTATTTCTACCTCGTACATAATTATATGAGCGCGCGCATTTCGATTAGAGTCAGTGAAGTTAAGTTACATTCACACAAAGGTCACAAGTGTGTGTAATTTTTACGACAGTAGAGTTTGTTGTTTCATGGCATCTACTTTAATACGAATTATTCAAAAATGGATATTAGAAAGTTTTTTTGGTACGAATGGTAAGTATTGACGTTTATTTGGGTTTCTACGTTTGCATGTGTTATGCCGCATCCACACGAACGTTTAGTAAAAGTTATATATTATTTTTTGCATTGAATTTAAAACGAAAGAAAAGTACCAGCAGCATCAGCGAAGGAAGTACAACCACCATCTGCTTCAGCTACTGCGATTGCAAGGCTTTCTTCTATGGTTCAAACCACGGTGCCGGTGCCGTGAAAGTAAAACTGAAGACGATGGTTGTCATGAAGATGATATTAGTAATATCGTCGGCCTGGTGACCACTATGACGGTTGATAAGAAAAAACATCTTCTGGGAAATGGCTGGGTACCTTCGAAAAACTACGATTTTGCGGCAGATGGCAAACGCCTGAAGAGGAAATTCAATCACCAGTGCCAGGATGCATATTCACCATGGTTAGCTTACTCAGGGCGACCCAAAGGTGCTTTCTGTAAATATTGTGTGTTGTTTTCGCCGCCAGCCGCAAAGCACATGTACAGACCCAGCGGCATAAGGCTGAAATGGAATTTGCAAAATCGTTTATGGAGGCCGTTCCAGTGGACATCTTACTTCACCAGTCTTCGCAAAAATTAATAGAAAAAAACAAAAAAGTATTGTCCTCAGTTGTTTCCTCATCTTTTCCGGCACACATGATTTACCTCTCAGAGGCAAATGCTGGATGAAGGCGTACTTATAGACTTATGCCGTTTACGCATCGAAGCAGGTGATTCACAATTAAAACACAATTTTGTGCATGGACCGAAAAACCCGTCATATCGATCACCGGTCCTAAATTGTGTGACACTAGGTGGTCAGAAAAGTACAAGAGCATTCGTGTTTTTAAGGACCACTTCGTCGATATTGTTAGAGACGTTAGTCGAGGAGGGTAATGCAGCAACAAGAAATAATGCATATCAAATGTATGCAGCGGCGTGCAGATCTTCATTTGTTCTGTCAGTAGCATTAATTGCTTTCCTCTATATATTGGAACCCGTAGCAAATATACTTCAATTGAAGGTATTTGACGTAGTTAAAGCTAACCAGTACATTCAAAATATTTTCGTCATGCTAAGAGACCATCGGGAAGATGCGGAGAACGTAACAGCTGACGTTTTGAAAGAAGCAGCCGACATTGCAAAGCATTTTAATGATGATATAACCGCCACTAGCGTTACTGGCCTACAAATGCATAGAAGCAACCCTCCAGCCGGAAATCCATCCGTATTTTGGAGAAGGTTTCTAATAATTCCTTACTTGTATTCCATCATATCATTTTTAGAAGTCAGATTTTCTGCAGACAAAGCGCCTGCATTTGCATTGACACATTTCCATCCGAGTAACATGAGATGTTTGAGAGATGTTTCATTGCAATGGAATGAAAGTGCTTCATCTTGTGCACCTTTTTACAATTTGGAAGGCATCGAAGTAGGAAGGGAATTGTGGTTCAAAATCTGAAATGAGGTGAAAGAAGCGCCAGATATCATCCAGGTTTTAAAAAAGATCAAATTGTTTTTTCCAACTATTACAAAGGAGCTACTGATTTTGCTTCCATAGCTCTGCACAACAAGCACTACAGAGCGTTCATTCAGCTCCCTTCGCCGAATTAAAACATGGTTTAGAAGCACTATTGGAAACAATAAGTGAAATGGGTTAGCCATGCTAAGCATTAATCGTGAATGGGTTTTCGCAAACAAGGAACAATTATTGGAAGCTTAGAAGTTAGAAACTTTGCAACTAATCCTCGCAAAGTACTGTTCAAAAATTAATTTTACTAATAAATAGTGTAGTACCCCGAGTAGCCCAGTGGTAAGAAGGCTAGGCTCGCAATGCGAAGTCCTCGGTTCGAACCTTGGGATAGGCAGACATTTTTCTGTAATTCCTAAGGTCGGTATCGAGCTCGGTAACCATTCGACGTTGGGTTACAATTAACGGCGCTTCTCCTAACCACTGGCTGACCAGGAGAAGTAAAAAGGTCACACACAATATCATGCATACAATTAACACAAATAGTGAAAATGTAGAGAGCGAATGTAGTTGAGGGGAGCGGGAGCAGCGTGATGCAAGTCCAAAGGGGATCCATCACCTTCAATTAATTCCGAATATATGAATGGCAACCTCGACACCGTAAGAAGAAAGAAAGAATAAATAGTGTTTTTCTTTTGTAATTGTGTATTATTGCACATAACCCCCTCCCCATGGACCCCCTTCCCACACGAAAGAAGTTAGATTCAGAATGCTGCCACCTTCCATTTTGAGCTGGATAAGCCCTTGAGGTTATGTAATCATAAATTAAAGAAAATTCGGTTGTTTGTGTGGACAGTAGTCGCAACAGTACGTTTTTCTTTAAATTTGAAAAAATTCTATGAATTTTAGCATAAGATTATAAATCCTAGATATTTTAAGTGATAAAATATCCAGAATGGTGGGTAGAAGTTGCATTCATAAAAAAATACATTTTTAGATGTTATATAGTGCACGCCGCTTAATGTAATCGCATCGGAATTCGGAGTTTTTTATAAAAAATATCCGGTTGATAATAATAAACGGTGAAACCATCTTTTCGTTGCAACAAAATGTTTATTTTCCTTTTTCCTTCCTTCACAAGTTGTTCCACTTTCTGGTCCAATCGTAGGCAAAACGCTATTCAGCTGGCTCAGGTTTACAAGGCGGAAGTAGTGATTGTTATGGTGTACAGGGTAAGTCAAAATAAGTAGAAGTCACCCTTTCAAGTCACATCTAAATAAATAACCTTGTGAAAAGGCCGAGGACCAGCAGCTTACGGAGAATCCAACTTATCTGATTGCGTTTCCTCCTAAATCCTTTTTATCAAATATATGCGAATGGAAAATACACAAGAAACAAGTTATGAATTCAGAATAATGGTTATGTACATATTAAACAAGATGAAAAATAATTAGTACAATTACAAGCAGAAAAAGGAAACGTTCACAACAGAGCTATAATCGGTCTTGTTATAGATTATGTATAAACCATGGGCTTCGTGACGTCTGAAGTTGATGGCTCGCCGTTATAGGCCATGATATTTACTGTAATATCAAAAAAGCAGCTGCGTAGTCCATAACAGTTGGGTTCACAAAACCAAATACAGGAATTTATAATTATACAATTAGCAACTGAAGGTTGCTTTATTTAATGAAGATCAAACGACTTCTATTTTCTACAAATCGAAGCACTTTCAAGAAAAGGAAAATCACTGCAAACAATTTCCACTCCTAACGGTATGTTAGTAATGTTTACCTTGGCTATAGAATTGAGCACAACAAAGTTTTCTATTTTGTATCTTTATTTGTCGGGACGCCCCTGAGTGGAAGATGAGAAGACGACAGTTTAAACAAAGGGATTGCACCATCCGACGACTGTTTTCGAATTCCTACAGGTAAACGAAGAACAAAGAAACCGGAGTTACACAATATTGCGTAATTAGAATGTTTCTTCGGGAAACGGCGAATTAGATGTTTTAAATCAGCCAGCACAAATCGAAGCGAGAAAACGGCGCCGTTTCTTCATAAAATCATCGATTCCTGTTTGCACTTAATCCGACTTTTCGCCGATCTTAAAACGGTAGCTACGTATACGATAAAACTAAAAATTAGATTACAGGATCGATTATCAATCCGCGAACAACGTGTGACCACCGCAAAGTTCTGGTCCAAATCCCTTGTTGCTCCCAAAAAATAGAAAATCAGCCGATCGGGACCGATTGTCAGAATTAATCGCACATGCAGTCAAGGGCATACTTCCAAGAGGCTACAAACATAACAATACATTCCAGTAATACGTTTTGAGACAACAAATTGGTGGCGTAAGCTGTTCTATTAATGAATTCAATTAAGAACTGAATTTAACAATTCTTCGAATTTTGAAGGAAATCAGGAGAACGTCACAATCTACATGTTCACGGACATTACTCAATCAGAGTTTCAGTGCAGATTTCACTTGGTCGTCTTTCCCTGTGCTATATTATTTTTAATTATCACATTGTAATTTGTATTCTTCTTCTTCTTCTTTTGTATATAGGCCAATGGCCTGTTAATTACCTACAACAGAGTAGGTTCTGTGAGCCCTCTTTGCACGTATGCCGGGCAGGAGGCTAACCTAACCCGTCGAAGAGAGAAGAGAAGTGCCACTACAAGGTTTACGATTGTCAACGATGTTTGTATGACAACCGGGACCGACGGTTTTACGTACTCTCCGAAGCACGATCGGTTGCATATGCCACTATATTGGTCCACCCATCCAACTACTGACCAGTGCGGATGTGCTGTATTCTGTTTTCTTTAATTTTGCACAAAATTGGTTGCGAAGTGTTTAGTTATGTTGCTGCATTCCACTGGCTTATTTTTGGCAACCTATCATCTGTTGTAAATTGTTTTTTTTTCTTTTAAGCTAAGAGCACGTCTCTTTTTTACGTCGGCCATTGTAAATGCTTAGAATAGAATAGAGCTAGCTGCTACCAACCAACCTGCAGGCTATTAATTTACGGGAGAGAAAGAGAGAGAGAGAGGTCCTCAACCTCTCGAATTAATACAAACAAAAAATGGTTACTGCTCGTGGACGACAACATCCTATGAAAAAATTGATGACAAACCGAAGTAATGATTACTATAAACCATGTGCTTCGTATACGTTCGGCCTGTTCTTCGTGAAACTGCTAACAGTACCCGAATGATAATATTATCCGTGATTCCAACAAGTGGAGTGCATTGTATTTAAATAAAATGGTTTCATGAAAATATTTTTGTAGATTATTTATATAAAATTAAATGTTATTTAACGTATACATTTGACACCTTCCTTTCTGCTCTGACGCCCTTGATTGCTTAAACGAGAACTAGGTGCTTTTCTTATTATTCTTGCAATTTGTAGTAGAAAATGCTCGTATAGATAGTAGCAGTTATTTTCGGCCAATTTCTTTGATATAGTGGACTATTAACATCTTAATATTTTTCCTGGAATAAAATTTGCCAATCAATTATTTTGAGGTACATGTTTACTATTACTATTCAAGAAGCTCCATTTCTCAGAAGCTGCTAGCTTGATAGTTATGTTTAATAATAAATCTTAAATTCTGTAAACATTTAAGGGAATTAACTCTGAAGTTAAATAGAACTTTCCTGAATTTCCATAATATGCACACAATGCATATTTATTTGTAACAATACTTGTTTAAAGTTTAAACAAAGACCAATTCTTTGCAACTGCGTTGATTTGCTAGATATTTAATCATTTTGAAAAGCTGAAGCTATTTATTTAGCTCATGCTATTATACAGAACGGGTAATATAAATAACTTCTACGTAGTAATATTTAAATAACATACACTAACGCATACAGATAACATTTACATCGCTCAAGTAAACATAGGCACTATAAAAAATAAATAAAATATAGACATAAACTATTAAACAACAAAATAATCTAAGAATGACTAGCTATGTTACACATCCGTAACTGATTACACTGGGATTAGATAAAAATTATCAGTTAAAAGATGACAAATAATATGCATTCTTTAGTAAACCAGGTAGACTAGTACATATTTGTGAATCGTCATAGAAAATAACCGCAATACCCCATTTTATGGTTCTGTAAACAAACTGAATGTAAAGCTAAAAAATAGAACACTAAACTATATTTTAATTTGTTTCATCTATAATTATTAAGAAGAGTATTGGCTGTATGATATATAAATTCCAAAGGTGACCTCCAGTTTAATTGGTTCAGGTTCACTCACTCAATTTTTAGGTAATTTAATTTTCCTTACGTCACTTATATTGTATTATGAAATCATATTACTCACGCTGTCTCCTCTGAGTTATGTTAGACACTGGTTGGATCAACCCAAAACAATTTGATCAAATTACATTATCTGAAATCTATGGATATTAGAGTTTATCTATATATTTAGTAGACATAAGAATATAATCAACAAGAAAATTGAAATCTATTACCGATTATATAATACAAAGGTGAGAGTCGAATAGAAAAAATACCGACTTAAGAGTATGGAGAGCGGCTGAATGTGGCACAGCCCACATGCCGATAAAAGCGTCAATGTATATATAAAGGGTGTTTAAAAAATCGTTCGGATATTTTACCTGTTACGGGCCAAATGAGCTTTTTCGCCGGTCCGCAACAAGATAGATGGAAAAATGCCTTTGGCTTAGCTCAGAGGAGTAGGGGTGGTTCACGGAAACCGCTTACGGGAGGGAAATCTTGCTAGTTGTGTACAGGGTAGGTCAAAATTAACGGGCGCCACCTTCCAAATCACAGCAGATTACTAGTTTTCGTGGAAGGCCGAGAAGCCAGCAGCTTACGAGAGTCGGACTCACCTTTATTACGCCTCCCTCCTGTTTATAAAGCTTGCAAAGCCCATGCACATAAAGGTAAAAAATACACAAAAATAAAAGATATGGTAAATTCCAAGACAAATATAATTCTACTTCTTTTAAATTACTGACACATGATACACAACATATGACGATTACATTGAAAATGGTAATATTTATGGTTAATTTCTATAAGGGTAATTGAACGTTCAAACCGAGGCTCGACGTCACTGGTTTAAGGCATTTAATTTCTTAAAATAAATCTACGCAGCCAGTGGCGTCTGAGCTTACAAAAAAAAATACAATTTACGATTACTCTTTACAGTTAACAGAAAAAAGAAAATGACATTGACTGAAGGTCGCTTTTTGTCGCACCAAAACAAAAGGCTCAACACCTGAAACTGGCGAATGAAACTCGAAACAAGCTTTCACGATACAATTAACAATTTTGTCTACCTTGATTTTGTACGGTAGGGAGCAGAGCGATGCACAACTAGAATGTTCCTGAATCTTCGGGCAGCAGGAAAATTCGCAAGCACGCCTCTGAAGACTAGATTGAATGGAGACAACGCCACGGGCCGGGACTTTCTTTAACGACGGGGAAAATGGGAGCTTCAGATGCCCAACTCTCCGCCCCTGTACGGAGTGGTCACTGGTAACTGCAGAGACGACGTAAACGGGTGTTTTATTCCGACACAAGCCGAAAGAACAATTCTACTGAATTGTCTTTGCAAAAAACTGACACTTTTCTAATATTTTTAATCTGACACAAGTCGAAGATTTTTTTGGCTAAGGCAAAAAAAGAACGAAACGATAACTCAATTAGCAGAAGAGCTGCTACACAACCCAGTATCTCAAAAAGAAAGCACGTAAGTTCACTCCCAAGGCCTAGCATGCATTCTTTCCCTTAATTTATCAACGGTCCTCGAGATGGTATCGAGTGACCGGGCCGAGCAAAGGTGGAAAATCGGCTGAAGAGAAAACGCAACGCTAATCTCAATATGCATCAGCAGAAATATTTCATCATATTGCGAAATATGGTGTTAGGATCCCAGAACTATTTAACACGTAGGGCTCCCTTCAAGGGCAGGTCAAAAGTACAGACAAAACAGTCATAATAAACATGGGTTCAAAAGTCAACCGTTTTCGAAATATGGAGTTTTTTTTAAGAAAATAAACATTGCTTGTTATTTCAATAAGTAAGTTCCGCACGCATTAAAACATATAGACGTATAAATAAAACATTTTAATTACAAAAAATTAGAGTATATGTTCTACATTTCCTCCTTCCATTTGTATACATCCTTCGCATCCCGCAAAAATGAACGCCGCATATTTTTAAAAATTCACGGATTCATACGAACAGTCTAACAGGCATGTCCTATTCGTTCTCCCAATTCGTTTAAATTATTCACAGGGCTTGAATAAACTAACGACTTTAAATACCCCCAAATGCAAAAGTCGAGGGGATTGGATAATAAACCACAGGGTTATTGGACCAATTGACCTGCGAAAGTTTCGTAACGTTCGTTTAGTTTTGCCGCTTCATAGGAATTAAAGTTTTATTTTAATTGCCGCCCTTGGGTCGATTGCTATTTTATTATTTTTAAAGATTAAGTAATGGGAGGTCACTTTTCCAAAGCCTTTGAAAGTTTCCACTGTTCCGCTTGACGCACTTCTCTAGTCTGGATAGACCGATTGAAAACAATTCTAGGAATTCTTCTTCTTTTGCAGAATGGCCGGAAGTCCCACGTGTAAGATTTTTGCTCTAGAACAATTTCGTTTGGGTGAGATTTTTTGCGGCAGGGGGAATGCCAGTGATCGCTAGCTTCTGGGAGTGAACGGACGTGGTTTTTTGGACACCGCGTTGTTGGCAGCTCTTTTCTGCTAAATGAATATATGGTATCGTTTTTTGCCTTAGGCAAAAGAATCTTCGACTTGTGTTGTATTAAAAATGTTAGGAGTATCAGCTTTTTGTAAAGACAATCCAGGGAAATTGTTCTCTCGACTTGTGTCGGATTAAATCTTCAACCCCGTGATAGTCTCCTTTGAGCCGTTGCAAGTGATCATCCTGTACAGCGGCGGAGATTTTGGTATCTGAAGTCCTGGCTCGTAGCGTGCCTGCGAATTTTTCCTGCTTCTCTAAGAACCTAGGAACACCACAGTTGTGCCTCTCTCAAACTTGTTTCGGGTTTTATTTTATTGGACTAAAGTGCTGAACCTTTTGTTGATGCAACGTAAGCGACCTTCAGTCGCCATTTGCCATTTTCTTTCTTGTTAATTGTAAGTTGTAATTTCTGTAAGCTCGAACGTCACTGGCTGCGTAGATATGTGGTTTAGTAAAGTAAATATCGCAAGCCCCTGGCGGCGAGCCTTTTTTTGTTTGAACGGTCTCACTGCCCTCTGTGTTTAACTACAATTATTACCGTTTTAGATATTTTTCTTGTCCTATGTGTGTTACCAAGTTCCGGCAGTAGAATTATATTTGTCTTAAAATTCACCATATCTTTTATTTCTGTGTACTTTTATATTATTGTGTGCATGAACTTTGTAAGCTTTATATACCGGAGGAGGCACAATACAGGGGAGTCCGATTCCCGTAAGCTGCTGGCTTCTCGGCCTTCCACGAGAATCTGCAATCAGCTGTGATTTGGCGCACGATAATTTTGACCTACTCTGTACATAACTACGTTCGATAATCCTTCGCTTAACCGTTTCTCGTGAACCACCCCTACTCCCCTGACTTTAGCCTAAGGCCTTTTCCATCTTTCCTGTTGCGGGTCGACGAAAAAGTTCGTGACAGTTTTGGAGCAAGCTATTGATGAGATTCCGTTGGACATACTACCTGACATGAGCTCCTGCTCATTTTGTCCGTAATATAAGAGAGAGTGGTTGGGAAGGAACATTTTCCAAACGGATTTTTGTTTGGGGCTCTATTACAGAAAATGTTTATGCTACGTCTCCACCAATCGCTGACGAAGTTAGAAACAGAATCAACGCGAATGTATTAGATATTACACCGGAAATACTGCGGCGAGTATTGGAACTATGTGTACAAGCAGATAGTTTTCAGGCCGAACAATTATTATAAGTAGTTTCTAGTTCTGATGCATAGTAGCAACATTTGCTTGGATACAGTGTTGCCAAATGTATGTTTCTCTTAAATGGTCTTTGGGTACATAGAAAGCATTTTACGATATATTAGCATACACACCCTGTATATTAAATCATCCTAGGAGTTTTCATATATTACTCTTTTTTATTCACCACGTGTGAATTATTCTAAAAGGCAGTTGTGACATCATAGAATTGGGTTAGGTTAAGTTATAAATTAATAAAGCCCGATCAGACGACAATGTTTTTTCATACATTAAATATAATTAGAAATAAATTGAAAACGATATTTCATATTAAAAAGTTATTCCAAATAGCATCAAATTCTTGCGATGGTTTTACAATGTAGGGGACCATCATAACCATTGTGAGGTCTTCGAACGGCTTTATAAATTATATAAAAACTAGTGAGAAAATCGAATTTAGCCGTTTTAAATGTTAGGTACGTGATGTCTTTGATTGTCGTGTTGATAACTTGGAACTTGCAGTGGCTGACAGCACAGTTTGCTTCCTACCGATCACTTTGTAGTACCTTAAAACAGAAATATTTGATGACATGATGGTATTATTGCTGGGTCTCTAAAATAACGCACCTCTTTTTAAGCGCCATCCATACATTCTTTTTACAAACGAAGAGAACGAAGACAACAACCCCATATGCAGCATTAAAGAATTCTGAGATGTACCATACTGCAGGAGGTACATTTTCTACACGCCAGTTAACCGCCCATGCAATTATTTCCATGGACCAGTTGATGCCCATTGCGAATAGTAACCTTACGTATAGTTGAAACCTGAAAAGCAGTGATTGTTTCATAATAATTAAAATCTGTCTCTCTGGGTGAGTTATAAAAATTGGTCGTTGGATTATTTAACGAAATTTACATTTTACTTCAAATAAAATGGTTTCACACAGTACTTTTATAATAGAGATGATTTGGGTTTTTTTCTATTATTAATAAGTAGGAAGGGCAGAAGAAAATTTTGTTAACTCGTTCTGTATACTTACACTATCCTGCTTGTACTCACAATTGTTTGTCGGTGTCCAAAGCACAGTGCTTTTTGCTCCCCCTTTTGCTAAGCATAGCCGTGTCTTTTTGGGCTGCCCTAATTTTGCATGCAGTAATAGTAAACATAACAATATTAGACAGGATAAGTATTGCCAGGGGCCCATAATAGTAAAGCAGTGTTGGATATCCTTCTACAATATACATCATTTAGAAAAATTTCATAATTATTGAATAAGTAAGAGGCAGAGTCACATGAAAACTTTAAACCATTGTTAAACAAAATGTATTGAAGAACTGTCAAAAAAACATGCACGTCCGCCATCGTTTAGTGCTTGAATATCTTAGAAAAAAAATTCTCGCGTGCACAGCCGCTCGTGCATCGCCTGAATCACTTCGTCATTGCTCCGAAATTTCTTTCCACATAATGTCTCTTTAAGTGAACCAAAAACATGGTAAGGGTTTGGGGCGAGGTGGGGGGAATAGGTAGGATGTGGTAGATACCCAAACTTCAAATCTTGGATGGATGCCACCATTGAACGCGCAGTATATGAGCCTGCGTTGTGGTGCTGCAAAAAAATCCCAGAACTCAATAATCCGCACCTTTTGGTTCAGATGGAAGGCTTGAAACAATGTGACACTAGTAACAGTAACCCCATTAGGCATGTAGTCATCCAAAATTACCACTCTTGCATCCCAAAAAAGGGTCGAGAGGAATCAGCTACGAAAATCGCCTTGTTTTATATCAATGGGTTTCACCCTTTCACTGTGCAAGAAATGAATAACAGAACGTTGTTCCTCCCTGGTGCACTACTCTAGCAGAATAACTACACTATTGCTCTGAAATTTCTTTCCACCTAATGTGGACAGGATAACCGCTTGGAGCGAGGTCAGGGAATAAGGAGATAGACACTCAAACT
>JABXWE010036844.1:0-18995 GCA_014611495.1 Limonius californicus
TGACCTCACTGACTGCATTAATCCAAGAAAACATGGAGGCATTTTACCCGCAACAGTTTTCAAAGTAGGCAGCACTTTCAAAGCGTTTTCCAAAATTGCTGTTATGTGTATATTTTTTTCGGAAAGCGGTACACGATTTACGTTGTTTGCGCAGAGATTTGAGCTATTAAGGCAATCAAATAAACCGTTAAGAAACTTCACAAATCTTGCAGTAGGTTCAGCAGAAGACGGAAGTTGTCCAGTTGATAATCCCGTTCGGATAGCAGCAGCCGTGGAGTTGCTAAATACCTGCAATGCTAACTTGCATCTCATTTTTTGGAAACAATTTGGGGAAATGTGAATATCCGACAATTTTGGCAATGATCTGGCTGTTCCGCTCTGTTTATCTAAATTGTACAAATCTTTAATCACTTTCCACGAAACTAACTCTTTATCTATGACAAAATCGTGTGCTAATAACTGGTTGCGAATACTTTTTATAAGATGGGGTACATCATAAAAAAAGTATACTTTCTCATTTTGGATATTTAAAAAAGGCGTGTTTGCTTTAATATTAAGTTTACATATGGTTGACCTGTTATTAGATCCTTGGTCACAAACGACAGCTTTGACAATAAGACCGCACTGTTTTAGTTTTTTTAAACACATTTCAACTAAAGATTTTAAATCTACTGAATTTGTAGATTTTGCAGTTAGAAAATATGCCAACGGAATTTTCCATCTGTTTTGTAATCCGGTCACCATAACAACTAGTGCTTCTGAAGCATATTCTTCTCTTCTGCCCAATTCTCCAAGATCTTCGAAGCCCTCAACAAAATCATGCTTCTTATTGTAACTAGATTTTTTTTCAGCGCTATTTCGTCGAACATTAAGACGCACAGCCGTTGTTCTTGCGTCCACTTTTGAACTTTTTTGGTAATTCGCAAAAACACATCGTCTGAGAATCCTGGCAAAACAATAATGTTGTTAAGGTAGGATTGTAAAGTCGACACTCCGGGAAGAACCACTCCATGCTTTTTCAAATTTCTATAGGATGACGGAGAAGAATAATAAATGTTCATAGCCAAATTAATCATCTCTGGTTCCCAACGTTGGCGAGATTTATGGCAAAGTTGCATTTTAAGAAATGTATTATTTTTTCCCTCATTTCTGTTAATTTGCGTTGACAGCTTTTTAATGTTTTTTCGTAAACGTAATACTTCTGTTGTTAGTGCTTTTATTTTTTTGGTTTTCTGGCCATTGGAAACTATTAACGCTTGCTTTTTAGGAGAGTTAAAAAATTTCTTATAATTAACTCTCACTGTTGGAGTGTTTGGTGTTTTCGGTGCTTTCCTATCCGAGTTTAAAATTGATTGCAATGTAGGAGAAAGAACAGCTGGATCAATGCAGATCTCCTTAGGTGATGAAACCAAATTTGACATATCAATGGTAGCAAGTCGTTTATAAAGTTTGGGGTTTTTGGTACGTCTTAAAAACAGTGGTTCAGAATCATGGATGGTAGTTTGTGGAACATTCTCTGGCAGTTGAGGAAAAAGTATCTCCCACGGCGAAACACTTTTTTCAGTTGAACTCTTAATTGGACTACCAGATGAATTTTCGAATGGTTTAGGAACGCTGTTACGGTTGAGTCTTTGTTTCAATACGTTCACAAAGGCCGAAGTTTCAAAATGAGTTTCACAGATCTTTCTGTTTTTCAACTCACTTGGCGGCATATCTAATAAATTCGTATCACCTGAAATAATTAAATTAACGCTGTTAACTTGGAGTTATTTAAATAAAAAAGTAGAACCGATAATTTTAAACATGTCAACGTGAAAGTAATATTTAAAAATTGATACGCGAGTTTGATATACAGGGTGATTCATAACTGGAGACGAAAAATGAAGTTTCATATTCTACGTTGTATTCTAAGTAAAAATATGCAATTTTTTCCGATCAGACTTCGTTTTAGATTTATTTCAGTTCTAAATTTCCAGAAGTTATTTCAGTTTTTAAGATTTTCAAAGGATTATTTGACTAAAATCCTTAATAAGAAGTAAGTAAACGTATATTACTTCTACAAAACAGTTTTTTTTTTTCATTTTTACATGTCAAAAAACGAATAATAAAAAAGTTTAATCATAACAATTGTTCGAAATGGCCGCCTTCAGCGCGGAATACGAGCTTGGCAGCGAAAAACAACTGAATTGTAAATTTGTCTAAAATTCTGTGTTTTAAACAGTTGCATTCATTATTATTTCCCATTCACAAAAATATATGTGCATATTCTTCATTACTGAATTGCAGTCACCAAATTAACTAATCACTAAAGCCCGGATTTTAGGTAAACTGTGTTTTCCGTATATTAGTAGGCAGGTTAGTAAGTCCTTGATATAAATTCGCAATATAAAATTTCAGGCTTTCAGGCTGTTTAACCACTGCCAAGTTAAGCACGTTCAAACTACTAAAGTATTTTGTGGAGAGAAAGTTGATGATTTTAAAACCAAAACAACATCCTATATACAAATTTGCGTCATGCGACGTTGAACGCTCATTTTCATTGATGAAAAATATTTTAACAGAAACACGAACGAACGAAGTTTTGCCAGGAACAATATGGAGCTATATTTTGTATGCTAAGTCTGATCGGAAAAAAGTAATTACACATTTTTACTTAGAATATAACCCAGAATATGAAACTTCATTTGTCGCCTCCAGGTATGAATCACCCTGTATAAAAACTTTCATCTGACATAATTTCTGCACTACAAGTAGTAGTACAAAAAAGGTTCGAAATGTTAATATATTAATTACAGAATTGTGTTAAAATTTCAGTTCAAAAACAATTTCTCCATTAATAATTTGGGAAAATTGCTAACAGCGAAAACAAATATAAAAATTATAAAAAAATCCATAAACATACGAGTATAGAACTGCATTTTGTAAGATGTCCTGCTAGGTGTTCAAAATGTTTTATTTAGCACGATTTTCCAACAGAGTTGTTTCATTTTTTATTGTTATTGATAAAGATTTTTCATAGTACTCTCATTTAATTAAACTTACCTCCGGAATTTAAAACCCACTGTTTGCATCTTTCTTCATCTTTTACAGGAAAGTAAAACATGTGGAGACCTGGATCGGTTCGTTGACTTTTTTCACAATTTTTGTAGGAACACTTATTTCCCGGGAGACGCATATTTAAATAATAATATTAAAACAAAGTTTATAATTCACTAAAAGTGTGCGTGTACTAGAGTGCATTAACTGTTAGCAATGTTTGTGAACTAAATGACTGCAAGTCATAAATGAAACTGACGTTTTGTAATAGGTAATTGAAAATATTTTTCAAAGTAGAGTGGGATACACAATCACAATCAGTTAAGTTGATCAGTGTCCAGTGGATAACAAAGTTTGCTTGGTAGTTAGAAGAACATAGAACATAATCTACATTCAGAGCTTTTCTAAATGGAAGATGCAATTACATTGTCATTAGCATAATTTACAATATATAATAATATCATGTCTAATGTATTATGTTAACAAAAACTTCTTTTACCTGTAATGACCTTTGGGGTAATTTTGAAATCTCTATCAACGTGCCTTATCTATAAATAATCTTGCATTGAGAAAAGACCTAGCAAGCATTATTTGATCATTGCCTGAGCCGCGAATTTGTTGTTCTCCACCTCGGTATGTAATGTAAATTAATGAAATTTACTTTATTTGTATAAATGTCAATCAGAAAATAAAATAATAAATTGCAATTGTAATAAATATGTATACAGGAATAATTTCTTAACATTGGTAATCTTTATCTCTTAAGTTAATTCTGTTTAATCTCTCTAATGGAGACTATTTATTCCTTGCCTCACTTAAAAGCTTTATGCCTTACTTATACTTTACTCTTAAACTCAACTGTGTTATGCAATTGATAGAACTATTTATTTGTGCACATAAAAATCTATATATTATACTCGTATACATTACTATAATAAACTTTTCAAAAAAAATTCTTTTGCATTAAGTAAGAAAAATTAGGATTTTTCAAACAAGGTATTCACTTAACTTTAGCAATTGTAAAAGGTTGATTTTCAGTTTTGCTTTTTATTCCGTCTTTTTTTCTTTTGGTTTTTTTTTGTCTTTTTTTCCATGGCCTTTTATTCCTATTACTAATTGCAATATACTTCTTAAATAAATTGGTATAATTTTTGAAAGTGAATATATTTTTTGAAAACGGCTGGTCAGATTTTGATGAAATTTTAAATTACAATTTTGAAACCGGGATGTTATAGAAGGCCCTAATAAAAACTGAATGATTTTTTGCCGAACTTTCTAGCTTCAAAATTAAGGCCGCTACGATTTTTTGATGATTGCGACTTTAACGCCCAAATACTCACAAACCGTTAATCCGATTGACTACAAAATTGTTTTTTACTTTTTAAAGTAGGTTGCCTGCGGGGCCTTATAAGAATGTTTATAAATTTTGAGTTTAGTGCCCCGTTATTCAAAAACGGGTATCAGATTTTTATGAAAATTCATATGTAAGGCCGTATGTAGAGTCTAACACAACGGTAACTTTTGAAAAAAATCCGAATAGGGAAAAAAAATTGGACATGATTTGTGGGACAGTTTAAAGTATGGGAAAGTCCAGGCGAAGTGTTTTGCTAATTTTGATTTAATGACGTTTTATAAAGATGTTCAGATTCACGTATTCTAAAAGACGACATGATGCAGGTGCCTATATTGGAAAACGTGCGTGTGATAATTGTTATAAATAAAATCACTTTCATCTTCTTCGCAATTAGAACTTAACACGAATGTTTTTAATTTGGGCAAAACAAGTGTCTAAATCTCATGGATTTGGAAGTAGAGTTATGATTAAAACCCCCCTTATTCCGTATTACTAATAAAAAAATTTCTAAGGCGTCCCGATTTAAATAATTTTTAAATTATTATAAAGTAAATTAAAAGTTGACCTTGCCGACTGCATTAATCCAAGAAAACATGGATGTACTTCATACCTACCAACACTTTAGCATCATTTACAATGTGTAATATCATGTCTGATGTAAACAAAACCTTTTTACCTGAAATGGAATGCTTTGGGGAATTTGAAATCTTTATCTACGTGCCTTATCTATAAGCTTTAATTTTGCAGTGAGAAAAGACGTGCCTAGGTACCTGAGTTCTCACTCAGTTCATAATGTTGACAGGACGTAGCGCGCTGATTGTTACGACATTGTGACCGACGGTGGCGCCGTTGTTAGAACAGGTCCCACACTAACCCATAAAATGAATACATTGGCCAGACGTCTAGGTATTTATTAGCCTATGGCATAATAGAAAACGTTTCATCTACTTTTGATATAATAACTACAAAGGGTGAATTAGAGTTTCGGTATCCGATAACTTTGACTACGTCGTATAGGTTTAACAACAATGTTGTTATTAAAACCATGTAATTCCGTAGATAACTTAACTTTAAGTTTTAAATAATTATCTCAAAATGTACTGTATCGGGTAAAAATGGTGAAAAGTGAATATTTCGTGTTTAATTACCAATTACACAAAGGTTCAACATGTTGAGATAAGACCAGCTCCAACAACAAATATCTGCCGCAGCCGTGACGCGGAATGTTCCAGAACACGCGTCCCTCTCTACCCCAGAGGGGGGTGCGCGCATGTCGTAAACCGAAAATTGGCCAGTATAAAACCGCAAGCGCGGCCATTTGAAATCCCTTTATTTCCTGGCTTTTGATTTCATCAAAAGTCAGAAAATATTCTTCAGCCTTCTTTTAAGAGTATTCTTAAAAGATCCTAGCGTTGAAAATCCGTTCCTGAAATTCACCAGTCTAGTAAAATCCGTTGACTAATTTTGTATACTTACCTGAAAGTGGACTAATAATTTTCCAGTGTTTTGCCGTTGTATTAACAAATTTAAAAATTTTGAGTTTCCATTTGCAGAATCCGAAGCCGAGCGAGCCAGTGTGGTTCGTCCGTAGACAGCCGTCGTGGTAATTTGTTAAATTATACCGCCGTTCGAAATCGTTGGATTTCTAGCACATTTTGACAGCAAAGTTAGTGGATATAAATATTTAACTTGCTTTGCTTGTTCATTTGAGTGCCCAGTAGTCCGTTTCCCTGTGACAGACATTTTTATTGATCTTGTACCGATGTTTGAAACGGTTAAAATCAATAGAAAGTTCCGTAGAAAGGTTATTATTGCTTATCGGGTCGGTGTCTGAATCGACGGTGTAAATGAGCTTTAATAACCCCTGTTGTTATCAGTTGAACACCCTGTACAAGGTTTGTCGTAATTTGTGGAGAAATTTCACAAGACGTCAAATTTTTGTAAGCCCCGCTAGAATATTTGAATTGATTTGGAGTATTTTGAACAGTTCAAAGCGATATACGAATTCTGTGGCAGAGTAATTTTGTGCAAATTTGTAGGGAAAGTCCGAGTCAGATTTTCTCAAAGCAAGGTTAAATTATCGATACCACAACTGCACTGTTAAAAACGCGTAGTTTTAATTTTGACTCTCCTGTTTGAAGATTTATTACCGTAAAGTTTGCAATTTAGCACATACAGATTGTTTATTCTGGAGCTGTTTACATCTAACGAGACACAGGTGAATCTCTGTACAGAAATTGTCACTGTTGTTTTAATTAACGTTCACATTGTTTTTTAAGTAAGGAAAATTTTCCTACTGATTAAGTATAAATTCTTAAACTGGAAAGTTTAACACTCACTGTCAATAATCCCGACTACCGTTTATCCGTTCGCAAAGAAATTATATTCCTTGGTATCAACATATTATAGCTAATTGGTTTGTTTATGTTGGATTAGTATAGGTGACAGAGGCAGACATCTTGTTCACTCGTGAAGCCAATTCACCTAACAGAGCCAGTCCGCAGTCGTTCTACCGACCAGTACGTACGAGCCATTGGGCCTATCAAGAAAATCAGCGGCGGAGACATCTATTTTATTTGTTAATAATTGATTCGAATTTAATATTTATTTAGTTTACAAACATTTTGTACAAATACAATTAAGTACGAGTTAATAAATTAATTGTTCCAAGCACTTGTCATTGAATCCTGGACAACTCGAGAGACTACCCAGGTTATAAATTTTGGAACCTTCGCGCCCTGTATAAGCCGTCGGACGGAACGTTATAGCACAAGAGTATAAATGTGGCGACAGTGTTAGAAAATTGTTATTTATGCTACTAACAACAATATTCTTAATATTTCTCTTACTTAATACTTTTCAATAACATAAAAAACCGAAAGTGCTATTATTAGTTATTATTAGCAGTTGCTAGTCTGTGCAATGTTTGAAACCAGTTTGGCCCTGCCGCGAAATTAAATTGAATGACTTGGACAATCGCCAACTAAACACATACGTGAATGACATTTTTATGCATGACATATTCTTAAGAGCTAACAGTTCTGATAAGCTTTTCTTTATTCATTAACATAGCTCGTCTCTAACAACATCTAATAGATTTAGAACATTTGAATTTAATTTCCCATAAAGGTTTTAACAACCCTTACGGATTATAATCATTGTGTGAACAAAAATGTGCGAAGTTTACTTACATTTAAAACATAGATTGATAATATACAAACCCATTTAAAAATTAGAATCTTATTTTACTTGCACTTATATCAAGAGGGGTGTCCTGAAAGTCGAGGGACACAGCTTAACTACAGCTTCCTTAGATCAAATGGGATCCATTAAACCAACTATGCCTTAGCAGGAAAGCACTTCCTTAAGTGGTGGCTTAAAGAAGAAAAAATATTTTTAACATATTTATTATATTTCTGGAAAAAAATGGTACCATTGGATCCACGTGAATCAAGAAAATTGGTGCACAATCACTCAATCACTTCAGAGGAAGCCGAATATTCTCAATGTATAAGCATTTCTACATATTGTAGAGGGCGCTGTTGGCTGATTTTTTTGAACTGTTGATGAATATCCATAGATACATCATTAATTCATTCCCAAACTGTATCGTTTGACAGAGGAATATTTTTGAGTTCTTTAGCATAGCTTTCATCAAATATTGTTTCTACCATGTCTACGACAAGTGGTAAAATTAGTTGCTCTGAAATCGTATGTGGCTTCTTGCATTTGGCTATTTTCTAAACCACTTTGTATGATGCCAATAAAGTTTGTCATTTACTGTAAGAGCTTTGTGACAATTTTTCTTCTGTTTCCCGAAGGAACTTGGTCTCTCTGCAAAAAATGCAGGAAGCTTATCGATATAATGCGGAGTTTCTAAATGCCTCTTCAATTTAATGGGTTTCATGCAACTGCAGCCAAAATTGAGGCAACTAACACATTGAAGTTCTTCTTCACCACTTATTTCAATGCTTGTAAAATCGAAGTTTAACTATGCTTGATCATCTATTCGTGTTTTTGTTTTTTATAACTGAACTAGCACTGGTACTGTGCGTTTCTGATGAAGTATAAGCTTGTTCTTCTTCTTTAAGCTTACGTTTGCTTCCAATTACAAATGTTTCCGTATTTACTAAACATAACCCCGAGCAGCCCAGTGGTAAGATGGCTAGGCTCGCAATTCGAAGTCCTCGGTTCGAACCTTGGGATAGGCAGAAATTTTTCTGTAATTCCTAAGGTCGGTATCGAGCTCGGTAATCCATTCGACGTTGGGTTAAAATTAACGGCGCTTCTCCTAACCACTGGCTGACCACGAGAAGTAACAAGGCCACACACAACATCATACACACAATTAACACAAATAGTGAAAATGGATAGAGCGAATGTAGTTGAGGAGAGCGGGAGGAGCGTGATGCAAGTCCAAAGAGGACCTATCACCTTCAATTAATCCCGAATGTATGAATAGCAACCTCGACGCCGCCGTAAGGTAAAAGAGGAATTGATAAAGAAAGAAAGAAATATTTACTAAACGTGTACATAAATATACAATAATTGTTTTCAGCGTTTGAATTCCAACTGACACTATCTTATGTAACACAATCACAATGACACAACTAACAACTGACGCGCTGCCGCTGCTTCTGTAGTCGCATATTTCTCATCCAGAAAGTTCAAGACGTATCGGTATCTGCCGCGAACATTCGGGTAACAGTAGATCAGGTGACAATGCGGCGCGACTGCACTACATCGACAGCGTAGCCAATATTGCCAAATCGAGTTAAATAAGGGAACTCAAAATACGAAACTTTGAGAACCGCTAGATAAAGGCAAAGGTGTACATGTAAAAATGTTTAATCCTATCTGAACGTTCGTAAATATGGAGACATAATTTAAAGTATGGGAAAATCTAAGCGAACAGCTTCGTTCATTTTTAGTTTTCTATTTAATGTTCATTATACACTTCCGCTCCGCATAACTACTTATCCTATCCTAGTATAGTTGAATGCAAATAGCACACTTCACCAGCTGTAACTATGTTGCTGCATACTTTTCAGCGGTTCCGTTTGATTTGAAATCAATTTTCAATACTGAATATCCACTGAACCACTTATAAAACTTAAAGTATGGACTTTAACTTTTATATACACTTAGATTTCATATTTTACAATCTCAGCTGAATGTCTGATTTGAACGCGATTCCCAATTTAGGATTTCATTAACGAATCCGGTTTTCAGTTGCTTACCTACTTTGATTCGCATTTCCGATTCTAACTATGTAGTCGGAACCAGATTTGAATAAAACCAGGATTTCCGATCCGGATAATGGTTTCTATAGTCAATTCCATTCGACATAATTTTTTTATTTTATACTACAACAGCGATTTCATATAGTTTATACTACATGTGCAGGAAGAATTGATAATTATTTTTCATATCATCTAATGCGGATTGAGAATTTATGTTTAAAAACCGATTCTAATTCAAAACTGTCAACAGTATGATTTGAATGTTGTATTTTGTTATTTATACTTTATTTTGAATATAATTAGCCAATGTCGAAATAGCTTATTGCCTACGAATTTTGTATTAGGAATAGGTCTTATCTATGCTTTTTACTAAATCAAGCGAAGACTGTATTCGAAATTTTTCATTTGATTGGAATTTCGTACTCTAATTCTAATTCGAATTCAGGTTTATTATCCTGGCGAGATTATCGAGTTTCTGGTTGGTAATATCAGATTTATATCGGTATTCATTATGCTTCGTACCGGATTTTGTATTTTATAGAGCATTTAAGATAAAATTATTTCGAATATGCAATCTTTAACCTAATCAAGTTACTAATTCGAATATTTGACTAAAGCGTTACTAAAATCACGTTCTACAATAGAATTATAATAAAACAAAACCTTAGTAGCTATATTTAAGGATAATTAGAATAATAATAGAGAACGTGTGTGAGAGAGACAGAACTGCTTGAGGGAATTTTACCTGAATTTTTTGATTATATGCATTTCACATCATCCATTACTACATACGTATTTCCGCATACTATCACTATATTGGATAATGCATGAACACAGGGTATATTCGGTTGTTATTATATGAGTAATGCATGTTTAAAAATGTACTTTACTTCTTTCGAATGCAATCGAAAACAAATTCTGATTTTTTTAATAACGTTTCGTTCCACATTGACGTAACTTCTGATTACGAACAAGTTCATATATAATATAAACAGGTAACTTAAAGCACTTCCGAGTGTAAAAGTATCCTATAAAATTAAACTATTTGAAGTTCTTCTGGCACTGAAATCAGTTTCAATCAATTGTGGGAGTAACGTCGTTGATTTGAACTGTATAATGTTTATCATTGAACTTTTTAAAGCTATTTGCGAATCCTGCTTACCTCTTAGCTGGTGACGAGATCTATCAAAATAAGAAGAAAACAAATGGGTTGCCAACTAAAAAATCAATAATGATGTCACAGCGCGGAAACAGAAGCCGATAGAATAAAAAAATGTTCGTTAGGAAGTACCTTTTTAAAAATAAATAATAATTAAAAAATAAAGTCGATACCTTTCAAAGTTTTCCCAAAAAATTTTAAAAACTTTATGAATTTTGTGCGGAACACTATCACCACACACAACAACAAAAACACACTACCAGTGACAAGCTCTGAACTGTTTTAGTTACATGTTAATTATTATCATTCATATAGTATAATGGAGTAATTAAGTGTACACCGAAAATCTTTGTTGTGCTAAAAGATACAACCTTACATAAAAATTGCTGTAGCTAAAGTTGAAGGTTTTGGTTTTGCAGAGTCTGTGAAATATTTTCTTTCCTAAACAACTAGGTTACTGTAGTGTAGTTAAAGTATATTTAAGAAAATATTCAGTAACTCTTGTACCTTGTACTCTATGAATAACAGTTTATGCAATGCCACTCCCTCAAAAGATGTTCGCGTTTGAAATTGCTGATTCATCCGTAACAATTATTCATATCCCCAACATATATAAAAAAAAGTGATTATAAATTATGAGAAATAAATTACTTTGTGACCAGAATATTTTATCTGTTGCAACACAAATTTTCTTTTATGTCTGGTAGGTTGGCGAGTATTATAAAAACATCGTTTCCGAATCTTAAATTGTTCAATCTGTCACTACTTATTAATAATGAATCCTTTGCTTTCTCATGTCATTAACTTAAAGATTTTTTCTAATACTATCATCAAAAGTTTTGTGATAATCGTGTCCGCTTGTCTGACGCCTCTTTTCATAGAGATTGTATTGTCTTTTGGTGTAATTCCACTACACGATATAAAAGAAATGTTTATGGACCTAAAGAAAGAATCGGAAAGGGCTTAAGAACCAATACAGCAAAAACCAAAATTACGTAATAACGTAAATGATTATATATACTTTGGACAAGTGATAAAAGTCAATAAAGAAAATCACATCGAAGAAATTCACTGAAGGGCCAGATTACGATGTGCTCTATTTTCGCATGTACGTAGAAACCAGAGGATACCGTTAAAACTTCGAAATGGAATCAAAGAATTCTGACGGTATTAATGTATGGCGCCCAAACATGAACACTTACGAAGGCAAACGTAGACAAAGTTGTGAAAGTA
The DNA here is from genome assembly GCA_014611495.1 of Limonius californicus. Lineage (NCBI taxonomy): Eukaryota > Metazoa > Arthropoda > Insecta > Coleoptera > Elateridae > Limonius > Limonius californicus. Next base: position 12,026 of record JABXWE010036844.1, read on the forward strand.
CAAAGAGCAATGGGACGTCAAGTGTTCAGTATTAAATTAACGGAATTTTAAATTGTGTACACATCTTGAAAATTATGGCCGTACGCAATAGCATCTATATTCTAACCTTCGCAAAATATAGCACAATAATCTGTTTTCGCTGTTATACTGATTGTAGACAGGTAAACGAGCACATCCACAATCTTTCTTTTACTTAGGAAACTTCATTTTCTGTTTCGGTAACTCGTCGTAATAGTTACAGAGTATTTGAAATTCATTATTCATTACAAGTAGTGTAAGAAAAAGGGACAACTAATATTCTTGCTGCGCTTTTTCATTTAATCTTTTACTATAGCACTATAACAAGACACGTAGCTTTTATTAAATGGAGATTAAATGGAATAAAATGATATAGTTCTGAAGACCATGGACAGGTAGACGAAGTAGCAGACGTCACAGATGGACAGAATACAATAAAACAGTACAGTACAGTACAGACCCTTTAGCTTTACCTCCTTTCTGCTACAAGCCATGAAAATGATACTCAATCAGTACCTAAGAAATGAAATTATTCCAAATCGCTCGCTTTACCCCAGCCAACATGCCCATCAAAAGGCAAAATCACCTATAACGGCTTTATACAGCCTTGTCACAGGACTGTCGAGGAAGTATATGGCAAAAGTAATAGCTCTCTGTGCTTTCGTCAATATTGTGGGAGCATTTGCAACATCTTCACCGAGTCCATTGATAGAGCTGCCGTAAGGACGGTTTCAATCCTTCGACTGCCAAATGCATTAAAGCCATACTGGTAAGACGGAAAATTACGGTTAAGCTGGCAGAAGAAGCAGTCTTCATAACCGCCCCAACATAGGGTTCTTTCGCTTCTTTTGCGGTATGTGCTGGTTGATGATATCCCTATATATCCCTAACGTGCTCACACAACCGGGCTTCGAAATACAAGGTTATGCAGATGACCAAGTAATAGACACAGTTGTGTCACAACTTAAACAGATACCGTTTGATACCATCCACAGCTGGTGTCGAAGACAAGGCGTTAGCATCAACCCAGAGAAAATAGTTACTGCACCCTTTATTAAACGCAGGAAGCTAAATCTAAAGGCACCAACGCTAGATAGGACGACCATTGACTTCAGCAATGAAGTCATATACCTGGGAGTCACACTCGATCAAACGTTGATGTGGAACTCACACTTTTATGAAGTACAACAGAAAGCAGTGATAGCAACTTTCCTTTTCAACATTTCACTGTGACCTCGACTAACAGTGCGTAGTCGCACTTCCATAGCGAGGTCCCTAGTAATAGTAATCCTAACATGCCGCAGGCTTCTAGGTAGAAACCCATGATCAGTGATCACCTAGTAAGGTGGCCGAAAACTAAACAAGTTCCTAGTCAGTTACAGGTAGAGAAGATTCAGCGTCCCATCTGTCTGAATATAACAGGTGCGATGAGTCCCACCTGAACTGCGGCTATGAAGACCATGTTAGGATTAATGCTCTATCAGCTACAGGTACAGAAGGAGGTTATGAGACATGTGCTCATTCTCGGAAGGGTAAACAAACTCAAATCAGGAAACCTGACAGGTCATTAGAAATTCTAAGACTCGCATACAGCGAACGGCACACACCGTTTTGGATGCTATCCCAATAAGTACTGCTCGGACAGATCTTTCAGAAAGGCCGTTCCAAACTGGGAAGTGTAGATCTTCAAGAGTGAGCCCTACATATACGGATGATTCTAAGATAGAAGGTGGAGGGTCTGGAGCGGGGGTTTATGGTTCCGGTTGCCAAATTTTCGAATCCCTTAGTGTTAGGGGTACCGCCTTCTAAGGTGAGTTTTCTGTAATAGATTGGGATCCAGGGCACACAGGTATGCCAGAAAGCGAAGAGGTTGACGAACTCGTAAGACGCGAAGCAATGACGCCTTATATTGGAGCTAAACTTTGTTGTGGTATACAAAAAAGTCGAACTAAACATGAGACCAGGTTATGGAAGGAACAAATGAAAACCTCATACTGGGAAAATACACAAGGAAAACGCCAGAAAAACAGATTATAACTATTTCGCAAAAGGAAGCAAAAAAGGTTTTCTCTCAGCAAGATGGAACACCAACTCTGGTCTTTTTACAGGCCACCCTATGTTAAAATACCATCAGAAGATTGGTAATGCTGAAGCCCAAATGTGTTTATGTATCGAGACAGTGGAAACGGCAGAGCAAATCGTATACTTATATAACACTATGTGTCGCCGCAAATAAAAGCTTTTCGGCAAGGACGTTATGACACCTACCAAAATAGGTCCGGAGGTATCTTAAGGTTTGCAACAGCCTGCGACTTTTCTAAGTTATAAAATAGCTATTAAGGGTTGACGTGACGAAAGGAATATTAAAGAACCAAGCGCTCATACCTATAGTAATAATAATACATCGAAAGATGCGCAGGACTAGGATGGAGGAATAACATGCAAAAGCGATAAAATTTTAGACAAATGGGGACCTTTGTTCCAAAATCGACAAATACCGACTGGTGAATTAACCGATATGCAAATAATTTGTCGAAGCACTTTAAAATTATAAGCCTTCTATGTTTTCTCCTATCGGATGTAATAATATAAATGAGATACAGAAGCCAAAATATATTTATGTAAAAACAGGTACATAAATCAAATTTACATTTATGTTCTTATATCTTGGACTTCAAAAACGTACTCTCCTTACTGACATACAAAACTTAAAAATCTAGGGCACCAAAATTCATTTAAAATAAGTGAGGTATGTGACGTCACTCTGGCTACGTGTGGAAGCCACATCTCCCCAACGCTTACACGTGTGACTTGGGAGTTTTGCAGCTTTGGACGGCGGAGACAAAGGGCCGCCAATAACACAATTTATAGGCATTATGCCAGACCCTTCGTAAATTTAAAAATTCCCAGAAACTGGCATGCAAACGTTGGGACCCATGCCGCCAACACCGTCTAAGAGAACAAAATGAAGAACACTAATTTTTACGTATACTATTACATGTTGGGAAAAATATTTATTACACGCTATGGATATCGAACATTATTCAAGGAAGAATTTCTTTTAATACAAATTAATATCCTATACGTCATAAAGACATTGGGTTTTAGCTCTCTATCAAAGCAATAGTAAATAAACTATAATGTTGAGGAAGTACTCATTAAAAATTTTCGTTTTCTATTATATCAATCATATAATATTCCATTCAAGAAGATTGAAATGAAAATCTATAATGATTTTTTGACAAATCAGGAATAATTATGGCAACCTGCTTTGAAATGTTTTTTTAATTTCCATTAATATTTCATCAATATTTCATGCGGCTACCGAATACTAGATTCTTTAATTTACTAATAAGAAAGCATCAATAAAACTGAAAAGTGGAGATATAAAACCTCCCAATTGCTTGTTCTGTCATAAAGAAAGGTATTCTTCTTTCATTTTTTACAAAAACTCAATATAAACTCCTAATTATTCTAGCAACATATCTACCTTAAAATATTCTGTCAGTCATAGATAGCTTTGCTCCTATAATTACAATGACTATATTCAGGTTAAAGTCATTATCGATACTATAATTTCTAATAATAATTTTTATGAGGAAATGTAATTTGGATGGCGTGCTTTTATGTTAGGTACCAACGTTTTCCATTTAAAAATTATTTTCATATATCTTATAGGCTGTCGCATGTCTTCTCCATTAACTTACTATACTTTTTTTCTTAATTTAGCATAGCAACATTCTTGTAATAACTGGTGGTTAAATACACTAAATTATACCTAACTATTTATAGAAAATAGAAAATAAACGTGTCGGTTAAATTCATTGTTCCCATATTATTGCAGCACACCATAAATTGCTATTTTTAAGCCAATTGTTATTAATTTACCCTTTGAATACAAGACCTTAAGTTACTCTTGTCGCTATCAATTTGCATTTTGAATACATACAATAGTGGATGGAAATTTCTCTACGTAGGTTGTATCCATATTTATGGTTATTATAAGGCCTCCACAAAAAAAAATTAAAATCTTATAACTGTACGTGCCATTAGCGTTAAACTACGTTATTTCCTTCAAGATTTGTAAGCACGTGTCATTATTATTGATGGGAATTCTAGCAAAATGGCGCATTCTAAGACAACAAGACATTTCCTTTTCTGCCTAGTTGAATTTGACGGAAGATGTCAATTATTTTGCGGAAACGTATTGACGTCTTGTAGAGAAGGTGTTATTCAAATATGTTTCATACCAAACGTGTAAAGCGATAACTAATTACCTTGTTGTCAGGAAATTGGATCGATCTATTTGCAGAATATTTTGATAACATTTGTAAGGTGATTACGCGAAAAGCAAGATGGACTCTCATGCTTTCTACAAATTGTAGCTATAAAGTGCAAATGCTAATTATATATTTCGGAAGTTTTATTACACGTTCGTTATTACCTAAAAGCCAATCAGCAGTTCCCATAAGAAGAAAGCTTTCTTTTCAACATTAATTGGGGAACAGTAGCGGCTTACAGTTAATTAAACGAGATTTAGATGTCAATAAGTGCAAAAAATTTGCATATCCCTATTACGTAACATTTTTGGCAGTAAAAACGTTAATCGATAATTTATTTTAGAGCTGAATTCCGAAATTCTAATTCTAAAAAGAATGTTTATTCGTTGATGTCATTAAATGTGACAATAAACACTTTAAAACATTTCGTTTTTCAACCAAACCCAGCGGTATTGTTCCTTTGCCATTAACAAGGCCGACCCTGTCCTCAAAAGACGATATTGAGCATATTTGTGTAAATTATGTAAATGGCCGCCCGAAGCATTCTTCAAGAAAGATTTTAAGCAATGATATCTTGGTACTTAAGCTGCACGCAACTTTTTTGGTCGCAAAATTAGGCCATTAACTTCTCTTACAGGCCGTAATAATAACTCGTCGGTTGATTTGTAAAAGAAAGGTTGGTGAGTTATATGCAATCAGTGCAATGGTAATTTGGTTCAAGATATCTTATTTTCTGCTGTTTCCCATTTTATGTTTTACCTTTTAGCAATTTAAGTTATTGTTGCTGGTCTTAAGTGAAACTGGAACACGGAATTGTAATATCTGAGTCATTCGTTGCTCATTTATTTTATAATGTAATTTTCATCTTTCAATCGTTGATTGGTACGTGGGTAACACAGCACTAGATGCGCAGTACTGAGATGATTAGCAACAAAACCCTAACAAATTCACCTGTTGGTATAATAAAGGAAATCACATCAGATTGTAATTAGACAGCTTGTAACATTAAACAGTAGATACGCAGTTATAAATATGTATCAGCAAAATAAAATTAAAAAAAAAGTAAGGTATACTATGTGAATGTTGATATACTAGAAATATGCTTTAGAAGGTACGTCATTTATTGGTGCTTTCAGCAAAGTTGATTTTCGGTAGTCACTGCACACTCCCAAACTTATATAGAATAACCCAGTACTTCCGATTTTGTTAAGTAGTACTGAAATTTTGTTAATGGAAAATGAAAGGCACTTTATACTAAACCATTTTAATTATTAACAATAAGAAATATTTAACAAATGCTTGAAATTAACAAAAGCGCAGAGAACAGTGGGAAATAGCACAGATAGTACCTGTCTATAAGAAGGGGAAAAAAGATGACTGTCAAAACTACAGAGGGATAGCTCTACTGGATACTGTATATAAGATAATGGCAAAATCAATAGAGATAAAAATTAAAGAGTATGCGGAAAAGGTAGTAGGTGAATACCAAAGCGGATTCAGATAAGGGAGATCAGTAACTGACCATATCTTTACACTGAAACAAACACAAAATATGTTAAACCAGTACGGGAAACAACTATACATAGTACTGATAGATTTCAAACAAGCCTACTATTTGGTAAATCGGAAGGAGCTGTTCAAGGCAATGGAAGAACTAGGAGTGCCAAGAAAATTGATAAATTTAACAAAAATTACTCTAAAAGATACAGGAAATGAAGCTAAATTTAATGGCCGGATTTCTGAAAGTTTCCGAAGGGGCACAGGGCTAAAGCAAGGAAACCCATTGCCAACAACGCTTTTCAATATACTTCTAGAATGGGTAATAAGAAGAAGCGGCATTAACAGGTACCTTAAGAACAAGATCACACCAGATATTGGCATACGCTGACGACGTAGTACTTTTAGCCAGGACAAGACGAGAGTTAATCTAAATATGCCAGAAGTTCATAACAGCAGCAGAAACAGTAAACCTGAAAATCAATGAGAGCAAATCCAAATTTATGCAACTAGGGCCAACAGAAAAACCCCAAGAACAAAAGGGCGACCTGATAGTAGAAATGGGAACAACGAACAGAATAAAGATAGAGAAGGTCAAAAAATATACATACTTAGGAATTGCCTTAACGGAAACGGGGGACGAAGACAAAGGAAATTGAAGCAAGTTGAGCCAAAGGAGATAAATGTGCATATACTTCAAACAAAATACTAAAATCCAAAAACGTATCTAGGAAAGCAAAAATCTATCTATATAAAACAGTCGTAAAACCAACTGTACTGTATGGGAGCGAAGTATTGATCCTCAATAGAAAAGAGAAAGAGAGAATAGATGTACGGGAGAGAAAAATTCTGAGAAAGATATTTAGAGGGAAGAAGGAAGGAGAAATATGGGTAAGAAGAACAAACGAAGAAATAAGGAACCTTAGCAAACAACCAGAGCTCAGCAATCAAGTCAAGGCAGCAAGACTGCGGTGGCTAGGGCACTTAGAGAGGCAATCAGACAACATGATTCCAAAAAAAACTAATGAATACAAACCTAGGAGAACCGAGAAGAAGAGGAAGACCAAAAAGGAAACGGCTGGACGCAGTGAAAGAAGATTTAAGAGAAAAACGGATACAGGACAGGAAGACACGAGCTAAAGATCGGAAGGGATGGAGAGAAACCGTCAAGCTAT
>JABXWE010036847.1:0-19764 GCA_014611495.1 Limonius californicus
CTTATAGTTGTTTTAAGTGTATTAATTATTAATTAATTATTAATTAAGCAAAGTGTATTGATTTTTCGATAACTAGCCGATGTCAACATGATTTTCCTTTAAATGCTTGTAGTTCGTTTATTTGTATGTTTAGGGTATTTATGTATTAATAGATTTTGTTTAAAATTAAATGATCGTTTAAAATGTGCAAAAATATACAGGGTATTCCATTTAAAAAAATGTTGTTTTTCTATATATCTCGAAAACGCGAAGTTCAATTGTTTTTAAAATGTTATCATCGTAATCGGAAGCAAAAACGCTACTACTTTGGTAATTTAACCAACATCGTATCTTTAGTAGTAACAAAGTTGGCAATAGTGCCGACTTCAATTTGAACACCCTGTATATATATAAGCGTTGTGTTCTAAATATGCAATATACAGAGTGATATAATAGTGCGTTTTTGTATCTAAATATTTTCAAAACAAAAAACGCAAGTCATATAAAACCGCATAAACGTTTAAAGGTCATTAAACGACAAGCTTGAAGATGTAAAAATATACAGGGTGTTCTATTAAAAAATGTAATATTAGGAGTTTAATTTTATTGAATGTGGTTGTAAATTGGAAACATCCTGTATAAGATATTTAAATTCTAAACAGTACGACATGACACTTCTCTGAAAATGTGTTTGTGTAAACTGCAACATAATTTTGAAAAATTATATGGCGTTCTTTAGATACTAACTGTTATAGATAACCCGTCATTTTTTCAAAATTTGAGGGTAAGTTAATTATTTCCAAAAACAGTAGCGATAGATACCTAAAACCATTCTAAAGATAGAAAATAAGAAATCCAAAAATGTACTAATATAAAGGAGTTGTATATTGCCCCACTAAAACAAAACACCCTATATCATCAGCAATAATTTTAAATTATGCAAAGTAATCAACAAACAACTTTTATATTTAAAGTTTTCCCCAAGCTGCTATAATAAAGACATTAGGATACAAAATTGCACTATTATATCACCCTGTGTATAGATCCGTGCTGTGCAGGTGTGCAGGTTGTGCCTCGATCAAAGGTGCCTGATCAGGAAGGCCGCCCTTTCAATATGATAACTATTAGTATATTTTTACTTTCCCATACCTTAGAGGTATAGGGTATTACTTTCCCATACCTTATAGGTATAGGGTAAGTATTGAATTCATGAAAATTTTCGAAATCCAGATTTTAACGGAAATATCCGTTTTGGGTCTCTAGGAACCCAAAAAAGTGGTTTTTAAAAAATGTCTGTCTGTGGGTGGGTACGTATGTACGTACGTATGTACGTACGTATGTGACGCTCCTACAGCCGAAAGTATGCTGCCCTCGATTTTTGAATGGCGGCTTTGGAATGCGGGGGTGTATCGAAAATTCATCGAAAAAATAAGCTTTTCAAAAAAATCCGAAACCGGAAGCGGAAGTTACGCATGTTTTTTTGGTATCACTTTTTTCGTAATTACAATTTTGAAACTTTTATCGCTGATAACGATAGAGGGTCATAAGACAAATCTGCTAGATTTTTGCCGAACTCGTCATAGCTTAAAAATGAAGGGCCGCTATGATTTTTTGAAAATTTTGAGTTTAACGCCCAATTACTCGAAAACGGATGAATCGATTCAAATGATTTTTATTTCCTGAATAGTATATGAAGGGTAAAATGAGGTGATATAAAAAGTTTTTTGAAAAATTATAAGGGGCCTAAATTACGAATTTTCAAAATTTTGGAAATTTTCAAAAAATTATTTCTCAAAAACTGCTCCAAGAAATTTTTTTAAACTTCATATGTCGATAGACCTCGCAAGGGGCTATCGATATATTTTTTGAAGAACTCCGTAGTTTTCCTGTGGCGCCCTCTACGAAGCTTGGAAATTTGAAACTTCAAACTCCTTTAATTAATAAACGAAAAAAGATAGGAAGCTGGGGTTTTCACTGAATCGCTCAGTACGTAATGGAGCATATGAATATGCAAAGAAATATTACACTCGTGGATATATGTAAGCGCACCGGCCCCCTCCACCCTTTTTTTTAGAAAAATATTTTTTTTATTCTAACGCATGTTATTTGTTTGCGTCAAAGAATCTTTTTCCGCGAAAATAAAAAAATCGATTTTTTATGCCCTACAAAATATAATTTCCAGGGCTGCCCAAAGTAAAATTCCTGTTTATATATTACTTTGAAAAAGTTCGTAATAACAATTGACCAAATTATCTGCACACACATAAACGACAGGGGCATCATTAGCATACTTCTGAGGATCTCGCACTGTACTGTGGCTAGGAAGATGTTAAACAATTATGAATGGTTCTGTCGTATTGATAAGTATCACCAGTTTTATTTCCTTCTGCTTTTGGTGTTTAAAGTGGAACAATACTATTGTAATCGAGATTACGCCTATACGTTGAAAGTATTAGGTATAGGCCATATGCGGAAATCTTTCCAAATCATCCACAACCCGATGCAGAAACTATAAGACGTATAGAACAAAGATCACTGGAAACCGGTATTATAAATCCTCGAAAAGATCAGGCAGGACGTCAACCCACACTAAGCGTCGATCAAGAAGAGCAAGTTCTTGACTTTGTTGAAGCGGAACCAAGTACAAGTCTTCGAATTCAATCGTCCCAAACTTATTTACAAAAAGATACAATTCACAGATTATAAATGAGAAATGATCTGCATCCAGTTAGGCCTCAAAAAGTTGAAGTTTTGCGTGGCGTAGATAGGGAGTTCGAGTCAATTTTTGTAGATGGATATTGCATAGAGTAAACAGAAGTTCCCATTTTATTGAAAACAGTCTGTTAGGTTATGAATTAATATTTACTTAGGCGGGGATCATAGACACTCATAACCTGCATAAATAAATAGATAAATTTTATAAAAACCCACTTAATACGCAAAAAATCTTATCAGAGACATTGGCCCATAACATTTAGGTTGTGTTATTAAATAATAATGTGATGGGTCCACATATTCTACCTATTGGACTTAATTTAGCTTTGTATCTTTAACTTTTAAATGACACTTTATTATTGCCATTGATCGATGAAGTTCCATTAGCAGTTAAATTAAATTGTTGGTTCCAACATGTTGGAATACAAGTGAGAAATTTCCTAAATGAAAATTTATCTGAGACGTGGATTGGAAGAGGTGGACTCACATCATGGCCTCTTAGATCATCGGATCTGAAGCCGTTGGATGTCTTTTTCTAAAACCATTTAAAAGAAAACCTTTACCATCAATATGTTGTGAATCCTGAAGATGTCATAGCTCGTATTGACGCTGCTGAGGCGTCCATAAACGTAAATATGCCACAGTGGGTTTGTGCTTCCATGATAAATCGTGCGAATGTTTACCTTGAAATAGGGGTCGACTGATTTGACCAGATTTTGTGATAGCAAGTATAGGCAATGTCTTTTTACTTTCCCATACCTTATAGGTATAGGGTATTACTTTCCCATACCTTATAGGTATAGGGTAAGTATTGAATTCATGAAAATTTTCGAAATCGAGATTTTAACGGAAATATCCGTTTTGGGTCTCTACGAACCCAAAAAAGTGGTTTTTAAAAAATGTCTGTCTGTGGGTGGGTATGTATGTGACGCTCCTACAGCCGAAAGTATTGCTCCGATTTTGATGCGCTTTGGAATGCGGGGGTGTATCGAAAATTCATCGAAAAAATAAGCTTTTCAAAAAAATCCGAAACCGGAAGCGGAAGTTACGCATGTTTTTTTGGTATCACTTTTTTCGTGATTACAATTTTGAAACTTTTATCACGGATAACGATAGAGGGTCATAAGACAAATCTGTTAGTTTTTGCCGAACTCGCTAGCTTTAAACTGAAGGGCGCTATGATTTTTTGAAATTTTTGAGTTTAACGCTCAATTACTCGAAAACGGATGAATCGATTCAAATGATTTTTATTTTCTGAATAGTATATGAAGGGTAAAATGAGGTGATATAAAAAGTTTTTTGAAAAATTATAAGGGGCCTAAATTACGAATTTTCAAAATTTTGGAAATTTTCAAAAAATTTTTTCTCAAAAACTGCTCCAAGGAATTTTTTTAAATTTCATATGTCGATAGACCTCGCAAGGGGCTATCGATATTTTTTTGAAGAACTCCGTAATTTTCCTGTGGCGCCCTCTACGAAGCTTGGAAGTTTGAAACTTCAAACTCCTTTAATTAATAAACGAAAAAAGATAGGAAGCTGGGGTTTTCACTGAATCGCTCAGTACATAATGGAGCATATGAATATGCAAAGAAATATTACACTCGTGGATATATGTAAGCGCACCGGCCCCCTCCCCCCTCTTTTTTAGAAAAATATTTTTTTTATTCTAACGGTTGTTATTTGTTTGCGTCAAAGAATCTTTTTCCGCGAAAATAAAAAAATCGATTTTTTATGCCCTACAAAATATAATTTCCAGGGACTTAGAAAATTTTACCTCGGTAGCAACAGCGATCGGTACTAGTTAGACCGCGCGACGTATATAGTAGAGAATGAAGTATGCCTGGTTGCATATTAAAAGGAAATTAAGGGGCACCGCAGATATTTGGCGGGAATTCTTACAAACCTTGTAAGTCTGTTCGTTACGAGGCAAGGTTTTAGGATAGCACTTGAACAACCGTTTTGAGGAAAATAACTCTACTGTTGAATAAAGATGATATGAACAGTTTCCAGTATGGGAAAGTCCAGGGAGGCAGTCGCGTCCACTTATTTGTTTTACTGTTACGGAATATTCATTCCATTACTAGTGATGGAATGAAATACATGCAAAATGCATAAGCCGGTAAGTGTTTTAGAATATTTCTTCCATAACAAGGGTTAGAATGTTAATATTCTATTATCAAAATTGATTTCAGAATTGTGAAATTCCGTAGTGGTCGTGGAAAAAGTGTATTCTACTTACATATGGTAAAAAGCATGTATGGCATCATTTTTTGAAATTTATATTTTAGAGATCGCTGCGGTACATCAAAGAAGTACATGTTCAGACGTGAACTCTGTTGTCACTTTATGGTACTATTACAGTCAAGCTATTGTTGTGTTTGTTCGCAAATTATAATTTTGAGTTTCTATTTGTCAATAAACAAGAATACAATGTAGTCGTGAGGTGCTAAAGTTATTTTGAGTGTAACGTTGTGTTTTCTGTTTCGATAAACAAGTAATAGAGGAGCCAGTCAAATAAACTAATAAATTCTTAAATTTTTAAGGGCATCAAATAGCAGGGTTTCCGTCAGAAAAATGACCAAGATTTGAAGAGTCGGTCAGAAGCCTCCCGCTTTAGCTGAAACAAAATTACAATTGAAAAGGAGGTATTATGCCCTTTTTCAGTATAATGAGGAGATATAGAACAATGCTAAAGATTATAGATGTATATGTATATGAAAAAGCCAGAATAACCACAAAACTAAAGAAACATGTCGTAGACAAATAGAAAGTTGTTTTTGGGAATGGCAAAAAGAAGAAACATAATAGAATAACCTTAAAGATTTTTTGATGTAGCTCATGCCGATACCTGCAACATCATTCTTATTCAAAAAGACAAAATACTACTTGCTCAGCAAAAATAATGGCGTCCAGGCAACGTTGGAATCAAAAATACAAAACTAACAAAAAGGGAAGCTCTGGCTGAGAGCTTGTTTAAGAGCAATGCAGTATCCGGCAAAGGAGAATATTCATCATTCACTCATTGGGTGAACTCCAGTTCTGTTGGCTTTATGTATAAGTAAAGATGGGATCGCTTTATCTGATAGCAGTACTTGCTGTTGCTACTGTAGTACAAACGACAACCCTAAAGCGTCTTGGGTGCGATTCTTTAGAATACAATATTGACACTTCAGCCACCGTCAATGTCTATGGTGTCCACAAGAAGTTGCAGAGTTTCTGAATGTTGTATGCACACCGGAATAGAAAACTGATGGACGGTATCCCTTCACATGAAACTGAAGTTAATCTGCCTATTCTGGTAATTGGTAAAAGTGTTGATCAACTTCTCGCAATTCCAAAACTTGTTTCTGGAACAGGAGAATCAGCAGCTTTGACCGTTTAAGAACCAGTATTTATATGAAGACTTTGCGATCAATTAAAATGTGTACACTTTGATACTAATGCACTAAATGCTGAGCGAAGAAACGAAACATGTATTCTGATTGAGCAAAATATAGACAAAGAAATGATATGATTAGGCCGTTGCCTTGACATCATAGAGAGCTTACGATATGATGCTTAACTGGACCAGAGATATTATTGTTCAAAGTATTTAAATGCCTGGGAACAATTCAGTAGACAGAATTGAAATGTTCCAAATTCGATGCTGTTACCCATAGTGAAGTCAAAAATATTACCCAGAAACAACTTGAAGGGTTCCTACCTCGAAATGACTGTAAGGAATTACTAAACCTTACCATTATCTCCTTGGGAGGAGTACCTGAAAAAGAAATATCTTTTAGAGTACATGCCGGACTTCCTCGTGGTCAATGGATGACGAAGCAATTTATTTCTTAAAGATGTATTTATTAGAGACCAGTTCAAGGTTACGAAGAAAGAAGAGAAAGGATATTTGTACTTTTGTAGTAACAGTTTACGTAAATATTGGTTTGAAGCAGCCTCAGAGCATTAAGCACCTAGGAACGACGTGCAGCTCCTAAAAGACCGAAATAAGTAGGAAGATGGGAATGAAGAAACATAGTTATAAAAAAGTTATTTAGCCACCTATGGTACCTGTCAGGCGATTTAGTTGCGCTTTCCTGAAAATATTCTGGAAAATCGGAAGATGGCGAGTCTTCAAAAAGGAATCAATGAAGTATGCATTAAAATGTTTAAGTGTAGATTTGGATCCTGATGTTAATACGAAAAATGAAGAATAATCCGTAACAAATAATATTCTCATATTTTTCACTACAACAGGTTTTCTATGTGAGTTCTCAAGAAAGGCGTTGGGATTTGGGAGAATGATATTGCAGAGCGGATATTAGCAATGGTGGAAGAACAACAGTTTGGGCAGAAATACCCTGACACTAAAAATCTCCATTGTTAGTCTAGATATTATATTATAGAGTTTTAAAAAATCTACATTGTTAGTCTTGTTATTATATTATAGAGTTCTAAAAAAATATTTTATAATTTCGATTTAGTTTGTAAATACACTTCATAGTGAACACTAACAATAAAATATATTACTGTGTTATATGAACCTTAATTGAGGTAATCTAATAGAAATTTAACTTATTTAGATAATTTAAAGCTATTTTATGTTTTAAACCTGAAAAACAAACTGCTAAAACCAAGTAAAGTCATGTTCAATTAGTGGTTTTCATCTACGTTGATTTTGTTAAGGTTGGTCTGGTGTCTAGCCTTTAAACTCTCTCTTTCGTTTTGCTTATTCCTAGTCATAATGGTACTGCAATGCGGTAGTTAGAACCATAATAGCTTATGGCACCCTAGTGTGGTGGCCTAAAGCAAATCAAAAAACAAACATCACAAAACTAACCAGGATACAGAGACTCGTCTGTTTGTGTATATGTGGAGCCATGAACAGTACTCCAACCGCAACTATGGGAGCCCTTCTGAGACTAATTCCTTTGGAAATATATAAACTTAAGAGCAAAAGTATTTGGCCACTTAACAACCTTAATTTTAAAAAAATAAATAGCACGCTTCCTTACATTTGTGAAATAGCGCATTGGTATCGTTTCGAAGCCCGATTATTGCTCTCTCAAATGATACTAAATTAATCTCTGGTTAGCTTTTGTTTATCGTGTTAACAAAATTTTTGTTATCGTAGTCGGAATAAGTAAGACGAAAAAAATTTAAATATGTTTATTAATAAGAGAAACAAAAACAAGTTTGAACAAATGCGATCTACTCAATACTTTGTATGACCCCCTCTTGCTCGTATAACAGATTGCATACGGTTTGGCATGGATCTGATCAGCCCTTCAACAACATCCTGAGGGATATTATCCCACTTTTCTTGAGCAGCCCTTGTCAGTTCCTGAAACGTTGTTGGAGCTGGAACCTGTGATCGAATTCTTTTCTTGAGTTCATCGCACATGTGCTCAATCGGATTCATGTCCGGACTTTTGGCTGGCCACTCCATGACTCATACACCAACTTCGTTCAGGTAATCTTGAACAATCGCAGCTGCATGAAGCCTTGCATTATCCTGCATAAGCAAGAAATTATCGCCAATGAAGTCAGCATAGGGGACAACATGCTCATCTAAGACTTCAGAAATATAGCGTTGAGCAGTTAAACCGCCTAGGTTACCTGTGGGGATATAGGCCAGTTCAGTTTTTGCATGAAGAGAAATGCCCCCCTAAAACATGCATGAACCTCCTCCAAAAGCGACTTGCTCCACTATGCAGCACTGTGAAAATCGTTCTCCTTGACGACGGTAGACTCTATCTCTTCTATCACCACCATATACACAAATCTTGGTTTCGTCTGAAAAAGAGCACAGAGTTCCATTGCTCTAACGTCCAGTTTACGTGCTCACGAGCAAAACGTAGGCGCTCTGCACGAAGCGCTGCCGTCAATTTTGGACACGTTGCAGGTTTCCGGCACCTTTGCCTATTTTCAAGAAGTCTTCTTCTAACAGTCCAGCGACTTACTGTTACTCCTCTGACGTCTCGCAGTTCTTGTTTAAGCTGGATAGCATTTATCATGCGATTCCGCAAGGAGGTCTTTCTAATAAAGCGATCATTCCGTACTGAAGTTGCTCTTGGTCTGCCTGTTTTCGCTCTGGCCTCGTACCGAGCAGTTTCTAAAAACCTTCTATTCTGAACAGTAGATCGTTTCATGTTCAGTTGCCGAGCTACAGATCGCTGACTGTTACCAGCTTGAAGCGGAGCAACAGCTTGAGCTGCAACTTCAGGAGGTGTATTTATACTTTCACTAATTTTAATACTGTTGGAAGCAAACTTGACGGATACTATGCAAACAAATTGCAAGTGCCACGCATTCAACTCTTTCATTGCACTTTTGGAACAATACATTGTTTGAAGCTGCAAACCATCCCACATACGGCACTACTGATAAAAGAAAGCTGATGATCTGTTGATAGTTGGTGACAATTTCTTTTTAATAAAATTAATTAAGCATTCGTTTTTCTTTAATATGAGTGATTAGTTAGTATTGTACAAGATGCAGTTTAATATTAAAAATCACTTTTAATTGAAAAGTAATGTGTGGCCGAATACTTTTGCTCTCAAGTGTATATACAGGGTGTTCCTAAATATCATGTACATACGGAAGGAGGTAATTCTTTGGCTTATTTCATGACTAAAAGTTCATATAAACATAGGTCCGCAAACGCTTCGTTACTGATCTACGGGGTGTTAAAATTTCAAGATTTTTTTAGTTTTTTCTTTATAGCTCCTGCAGTTTTTGAGATATTTAGCTCAAATTTGGAATACAGGTTACGCTGTAGAATATAAATCAATTTGGTACGACGCATTAGATTTAGGGCCTCATGTCAAATAAGTATACTTAATTTTCATTGCCTACTGCATTCCTTGATCGAGATAATAAAGTTTGCAAGTACCTCTGGATTTGTCACAATTTTGGAAAAAAAGTAAATAACTCAAAAAGTACCTAAGTTAGACATAGGGTACCTTCTACATTTTATTGTCAGAAAAGTGAGGAGAATACAAAAATGCAATAATATATAGGGTGTTCCATTTAAAAAAAGTGTTAATTGTTAAACCACACATTTGTGGAACACCCTGTATATATGAAACTAATTTTAAAATATAGCTGCCATAAACCGCTACAGCTTTGATGCAAAATTTTTTTTTAATTGTTTGAAATGTAGCCGTAATATTACTTCCTCAGATCGTTGGCGGACCCTGTATATATATATATATATATATATATAAAAGGGGAAGCCTGTATTGGAGCATATAGAATGAAATCTACCGACAACTGGCACACCAGCCAGGAACGATATGGACACAAGCAAATACAGGAAGTAGTATTAGGTAACACCATCCTTCAAATTAGTACCGACTATATTGTTCCAGAGTATACACTTGACAAACCATTCACTGTGATATATAATCGCAATGACTGGGACCAAGGAACCCCACCTCATCTGGCAAGGGGGCTAGTTTGGTACGCAACCGGCTCCCGCACAGCAGAAGGCACAGGGGCTAGAATATATGGCCAAAGACCAAAGAGAACATTAGTGTACCCCTGGGAAATAAGACCACAGTCTTTCAAGCTGAAATCTTTGCAATAATTCTATGTATCCAGGCAAATGCAAAACGCGGGTTTACTCAACAAGGCATAAGCATCTTGTATGACAGTCAAGCAGCTTTAAAAGCACTTGAATCACTTCGCATTAATTCCAAATTAACGAGAGAATGTCTATACCTTCTGAGATCCTTGTGTGAGAAGAACGTAGTTCAGCTTATATGGCTGCCAGGGCATTCGGGGGGAAACGAGGGAAACGAGAAAGCAGATTCCCTCGCGAAAACCGGTGCATCCTCCCCGTTTATACGGCCAGAACCTGTATTCGGTATCCCCAAACAAACCATCCGAACAGCTTTAAAAATGTGGACCATTAAATAACACATTTCTCGCTAGCAGGCAATACAGGGACAAAACCTGAGGAAGGAAATAATTGGAACGCCTTCTCACAGACTAACAACTGACGTCCTCCATATAGGACGAATTCAGATTAGACGGTTGGTAGGATTTATAACAGGACACTATCCAGCACTATACTACAAGAGACTATTTGGAAGAACACTCCCTGAAACAATCTTTACACATGAAAACCTCGTAAAAAAGATCCTGCAACTCGTTGGGGGCACAGATCTACTTTAAAACAATCGGGGGCGCACAAAAGACCATAAAGTCAAAGTGCAAACCGGGCTAACTAACCCACTTCAAATCTCTGCAGTCGGTCAATCAATCAATAGTCCTAATAATTATATGAAAGTATTAGAGGTATTTACTAAACTTGAATGTGAGATTTTCAGTAACAATACGATATGAGATTTATCTATTATATTCGACAACTGTCAACTAACATGTAATTTTGGAGGAAAATGGACCTTTCAGTTGTATGTTTTTTGTGAGTAATATTTGGATATAGGTGTGAGGAGCATTTTTATATGATTTTGATAATCATTAATTGAAATATTATTAATTAAAGGTGATTTATATTTAAAATGAATATGAATTTTGTTAAATAAAAATAATTGATTAGCCGTGTGAGGTGTCAAAACATCCTTTTTAAGTAAGGAATATGGCTATAGTTTCAGTTTTGATGTAAATGATATTTTCAGAAAGTTATTTAAATATTTAAGATTTGGCTAAATTGTATTAATTTCATTCCAGTTTCCCATTGGTTGAGGAAGTCACATATTTTTTTGTAAAATGTACGTATTTTTGTTTGTTTATGATGTTGCCATTGTTATATGTTAAAAAAAGAAAAAACAACAGGAACTTGTCATGAAAATCTCAATGTGATCAGACGCTAGTTTGGCGAGTGAATTAAAATTGTAATTTTGTGTGTTTATTATATCCTGTTTGAATAAATCTATATTATTAAGTGTTATGGTTCAAATCAGCGTATCTGTGTGAAACATGGATACAACTCGATACATTAGCCCAAAATAAAAAATTTGGGACGGAGTCTTCAGTTGTTTTTTTCGACATGTTTTGTTTGTACCTGCGTTTGACGTTCAAAACGTCAACAAACTGTAAAGTTAGGAATCATCTACAAGTTGGACAAAATTTGTATACCTGTTAATTATTTGGACGATATTCATCATCATATTTTGGAACTGCAACTCGAATAGCAATCGAATTTAATTTAAAATAAATTAAAACAAATAAGTAACTTTCAATCAACAACAATTATAAAAGCGTCGCAAGTTTGAGATTAACAATTTAAAAATAAAATATACACGTGCAACGTATTTATGAGTTTATTTGTCTATTTGACATCTGAACTAATAAGCAGTGAATAATAATTGGGTTAATTACTTGTGAAACGATTTCACGAATACGAAGATACTCAGTCCAAAGTTTTTCTGCGAGGAACTTAGAAAAAGTAACAAGTGATAGACTTTCGTTTTGTAGTTCAAAACCAACAGGCAGGAGTATCATTTTAATTTCATCTAGTGAATTTTACCAACACTAGAAGAAAATAAGCAAGTGCTTCCATGTGAAAAGGTGGATCCGTTTGAGAGTACTTTGTGAAATTAGACGTCACTATTTATTTCGTGTAACTTTGTCATTTAATTGTTAAAATTGTTTAACGATTTATAAGAAAAATCTTAGATAATTCGATAACATTTAATTCATTTCTTTGATGCATCCATATTTTATAAATTCATGTTTACTACCTTGTATCCTCCGCCTTGTTCAATTAACCAGCGCAAGATTTTAAATGTTATACACTAGTTACCAAAATACTAAAAGTTTATGTTTGAAATGTGCCTTTTGTGTTGTTTCAACAACTTAAATAATAATATTGTAATATTTTTTTGTAAGGAAGATCATCTTTGGGTGCAAGTAAAGCAACATTCTCTCTTTTTCCAAACGTAATATTTTTGTCGCTTCAATGTGGGCTCATATGTAGGTCCCTCAATAAGACACCATAATAATTAATAATATGTACAACAAAATAATTTAGTGTCATACAACTTATGTATGTATTAGGTATTTAAGGTACAATTCTTTTTATCCAGTAGTTCTATTTTTGCAAAGTGTTCTCTTATCTGGCCATTTGAGCAACTTAAAATTACGACCTTCGACCTACTTTGCTCCGTTATATTTTTCTTCTGTTATCGGAAATATTGTTGCTTGATAATAATATGAGGTGATTTGAGTACATTTCTCTGTTCTCTATAACATCTGACTCGTTAAGTCTCAATAAAGGAAATAAAATAAAAAGTGCAAATGCTAATCGTGTTTTACCAAAATAATTAGCCAATTGTACAGCAAAATATGTACAGCGAGATAAATAAATATAATCATTTATTTCTTTCGTTAAAGTAAAATTAGCAGAACTAGGAAAGCAAATAGAATTAAAAAATATTTTAGAATTGTTATACAAAATAAAATTATATATAGTTTTTATCGTTTTAATTACTTCTAAGTTTAGCTTCTTCTAAAGAGACATTAGTCATTCTTATCAAACTAAATTCATTAATATTAAAGTATTGCCGGTTTAATTGATATCCAACAGCAACAAGTTGCTAATTTAAACAAAAGTAAATAGATTAATTTCCTCATTTGAATTTGTAAGTACACTTGAGTAAAATCATAGCTGTGGATCGAGATTTACGAATAGGTTCAATTTATAGCTTCCATTAAGATACTTCAATGAATCCAAAGTCTTCTTTGATACAGATTTTAAATTCTATCATTTAAGCGGACTCACAAACAATGTGGATTCAAATATTCACAAGTCCGCTTAGTTGCTTGAAATCAATTCTGCAGTCCTAACTCTTAGATTTAAATCCCAATCTAATTTAAATCCAATTTTTAAGAAATTCGCGTTCTCGAAGATTAAGGTTGTTGTTCCCAAATTAATAGGTTTTGTTTAAAACAATTCCCTACTTGAATAAATACCACTGTCAATAGCCTGAAGGACAGTTTTTAATCAGATTTCTTAGTATCCTTAAATTCCGACGTGTTTGATTTCATTCATTTAAATATACGAGGGCTGATCTCTTTCTGCTGAGCCTATCTAGCAGGCTGTGTTATTTTGAAACAAATTTTGCTTGACATTTTAACGCAGTTGTTTACAAGTTTAATTATTGTGAAAGTTGTCAAATATACTTGAAGGTTTTTAAAATACATAATTTTAAAGTAATCGTTTCCCCAAGAATACGCGGAATTGAATAAAGAGGATTATCGAACTGTGATTTTTGACAATTTCACGCGTGGCTTAAGCCGTAACGAATATTTTGAGGAAATCAATCGAGTGTTTGGTTCCTTAGTTACCGTAAAGCGGTGGTACAACGAATTTCAACTTGATCGACTTTCCTTAGATGACAACTTTCGACCTCCTAAGCAAAAAACGGCAGTTACCGAAAAGAATATTGGTCTTTGTACGGAACATGACTGAAGAGGACCGGCATGTAATTGCCAGGAACATTCAAGCAACTATAAAGATTGATCTGAAAGCAATTGACGCCATTTTACACAAACATTTGGTGGTACGTAAGCTTTGTGCCCGTTGAATTCCCCAAAATTTGACTCCAGTTCAAAAAGAAATCCGTGCGGCATGGTGCAAAGCTACACCGGATTGCTTTAACAATGCATTGTTAAAGCAATCCATTGCAATGGATCGAATCATTTGGTGTACAACGTCATTACAGGTGATGAAACGTGGGTATACTGCTATGATCCCGAAAGAAAGCAACAGTCGACAGTTTGGGTCTTTGAGAACGAATCGGCTCCTACAAAAGTTGTTCGTGAAAAAAACGAAACAAAAAGATGGTCGCCACAATTATTGGATTTACTGGACATGTTGCCACTGTAGCACAGAAGCACATTAAACCTTACCATTATCTCATTGGGAGGAATCCCTGAAAAAGAAATATCTTCCAGAGTACCTGCCGGACTTCTACGTGCTCGTTGGTCGACGAAACAATTTATTTCTTAAAGGCGTATTTATCAAAGACCAGTTCAAGCTTACGAAAAAAGAAGAGAAAGAATATTTGCACTTTTGTAGTAACCGTTTACGTATATATTGGTTTGAAACAGCCTCAGAGCATTAGGCACCTAGGCACGACGTCCAGCTCCTAAAATACCGAAATAAGTAGGAACAAGGGAATGAAGAAAAACAGTAATGAAAAAGTTATTTGGCCACCTACGGTACCTGCCAGAAGTACTAGTTGCGCTTGCCTGAAAGTGTTGCTACTGAAACAAAACGGAAGATGGTAAGTCTTGAAAAGGGAAGGAATGAAGTATCGACTAAAATGTTTAAGTGTAGATTTCAATCCTGATGTTGTTAATACGAGAAATGAAGAATATCTCGTAACAAATAATACTCTCAGATTTTTCACTACAACAGGTCTTCTACGTGAGTTTCTCAAGAAAGGTGTTGGGATTTGGAAGAATGATATTGCAGAACAGAAACTAGCAGTGGTGGAAGTACAGTTTAGGTAGAAATAGGCTGACACTAAAAAATCTACATTGTTAGTCTAGTAATTATCTTATATAGTTATAAAAATGTTTTATAATGTCGATTTAGTTTGTAAATACACTTAAAAAAAGAAGGCACCCGAAAAATTTTGCGACTTGCAGTCCGGATATGTTGTTGCTCTCGTCGAGGACAACAACTTCCCCGTAGCTCGTACCGCTCGGCCGCCAGGGACGTCCAAAAGTCTAAACACGAATCGATGTCCAGCACGTGTCCACGTCAACACAGCGGGTAGGTCGCGAGCGCATTCTGTTTGCATAAGTACGGCGGCGCGTCGACGGCCGTCGAAGGCGGTTCTAGCATCCCCAAAGAGGGCGCGGGGACGCCGAAGCGGCGAAAAAAACCGTAAAAATCGTCATAAAAACTAAGCAGGTGTCCCCTGCGCCCCTTCGGGAATGTTAGAACCGGCCATCGATGCGCCGTATAGATTGAGCTCGCGACCGACCCGCTGCGGTGACGTGGACACGTGCTGGACTTCGATTCGTGTTTCGAATTTGGACGCCCCTAGCGGCCGAACGATACGAGCTACGGGAAAGTGTCATAAGGAAAACTTGTTGTGCTCGATGAGGGCAACAACATATCCGCAAATCGCAGAACTTGTTATTTTCAATCATCTATCATTTTTTTCTGGATGAATATTTTTGTATAAAATTCAAGGATCAGACGCAGAATTAAAATACCATTTAAATGAAGAGTCACTCGACCCCCAGTAGTGTTTAGCCTCCTATTAAAGCACACAAAATTTTGGGAAGAAATATCAAGTCGTTCAAAAGTTGTATGGGCGGAGGACATTTTACGGCCACACTGTATAAGATTCGTTTGAGGTGATTTGGAAACCTTACTTAATCAGTTAATTGTATAATAAGGTTAGATGTTAAATTACGATAGGATTTTACTATAATACACAACTAGATCTGAAGTGCTATTTAAAAATGGTGATTACTTACATTACGTGTTCTACAGTAAGTATTTAACTCATTTCCAATTACATTTAAATTTTTTATCGTGATTGACGAAAAATTTACTGAAATCCTGATTACTACTTGAAATGAATACCTTTCACATCCCAACTGCTGTTATCCTAGTTAAATGTATATTGTTGAATTTGCATCTAAATTCCTACTAACACCGAAAGCTTTAGACTGGAATTCTCATATTATCTGAATTTCTATTTAATCAAGACTTTTAGTAAAATAAACTACGCAAAAATGAATAGGGATATTGCAGTGCAAGAAACTTAACCGCAACAAAAATTGCATTTATAATAAAAAACCAAAACAACAAAATGTAACGTCTTTTTAGCAATGAACATGAAAATTACAACAAATGTACGTTTAAAGAAGGAATAATTTAACAATATTATAACGAAAATCGTTATTGTCTCGTTTCACTTAACTTAAATTTCTTAATTTCTAATACCGCGTGGCGCCTCCTCTGCCAGTAATAACTGCTCTGCACGTTGCTGGCATACTCTCGATACAATTATCAATATGTTTTTGTGGAATTTACAATACATTCCTCAGCTGTTGCACAGTAGTAGGACTTGGATTATGATGATCGACCTGTCTCTGCAAAAGGTCCAATGCATGCTTGATTGGGTTGACTTCTAGAGATAACAAGATGGTTTATTTGCTCATTTCGAAACATCCCTAAATCAACCCGAGCACGATGCGGTCTTGCGTTGTCGTCAAGAAAAACAAAATGTTCCCGTCCAACAGCGTTGCGACGGTTCTGAACATGGTCCATAATGATCTCCTGGGCATAATGTTGGCCTGTGTACCATTAAAGATATGGAGGTCAATACGCCACCGTAAAGAAATTCCAGCCCATACCATAAGACCACAACCACCAAAGGTAACGACTGGTTGGGTATACTGAAGTAAGTTACGACCATCGTTGCTGAGACAATATCTGGACTCGTCCGAAAACAGTATATCATCCCACGGTGTATCTTCTTGAAGTCTACGTCTTGACCATTCCACCCAGTGTCTTCGTTGAGCCACAGTTTTTGCAAGACATCTCAAGGGGGCGGTAAGTCCTACCTCAAACAATCGATTTCTCACAGTCGGCCCCTACATCTACAGTGATTTGAATCATCGGAATGTTTTACTGAATGCGAATTCTTATTTCATCTACTATTTTAAATAGAACAAACAAACTTGGATCAAAGTCGTGAATTCAATGATAGATACCAATTTACTTCAATTCGGATTTCAACTCGGAAATGATTTCTACATCCTACCCGATTTATTAATTATTAATTTGATTTATTAATCGAATACCAAGTGGTTGGTCGTCCTTTTTTGTTAACTTTCACAAATAATGGTAAACAAATATGCCATTTCAATATGAAATAAACATGAAAACGAAGATAAACACCACCAGCAGTCATAGATATTGTTTGGGTTCAATATAGACACAGTGATACTAGAGTTCGAAAAGTTTGTCATTTGGTGGTTCATAAACAAAAGAAATATGTGGTAATCCAAGATTTATTTATGTGGACATTAAATAAATGTTTAAACTAAATTACTAAAACAACTTTTTATTTACTTTCTTTAATTAACTTAGTTTTGGGCAACGATATCGATTTGAGTCTTCAAATTCTTAGCAGCTGCTTTGGCATCAAGAAGTACGATCTTGGTCAAAAGCTTGGCACCTTGATCCTCTGTAATCAAATTAATAAATTAGAACTTAGTTGTAAAGGTATAATATCACATTTACCTTGATCACGGGATTGTTGAGCAGCTTGGATCAGTTTTTGGGCTTCGGCAACAACCTCGCGCATGTTAGCGTTAAGTTGGTTCTTGAGTTCGTCGACTTTCTCTTGGGCGTTCTTTTGAGAGTTGGCTGCACGTTCGAGGTCGGCACGAATTTCGCTCAGTTTGGTTGCGACTTGCTTCAAGATAGTTTTGGTTTGACCTTCTTCGTTGTCAGCCTGTGACAAATAACATAAACTTAGAACACTATCATAAAAAAGGCAAACTTTTTTGTACTTACCTCTCTTTGGATTTTGTCAACAATTTCGTTCAAACGTTGAGCAAGTTGGCGAGCGCAATCGGCAAGATCTTGGGTGGTTTGTTCGTCATCAGATTTGATGTTTTGTACGGCGTTGGTGACTTGGTTGGCGTCTTCTTGGATCTTGCTTTGGATCTCTTGATGGTTCTTATCGTGGATCTTTACTTTGGTTTGAATTTTTTGAACGGCAGCAAGTACATCCCAGAGGGCTTGTTTGATTCCGTTGCTGAGGTCAGCTTGCCATTCTAAAGAAAAGAAAGAGTTAAGATTTTTGTTTTAGAGAATCAAATTTAGGGGTGCAGACCTTGGGGTTGTTAGATTTGTTGAACGTGTTGGGCCAATTTTTGGGCTTCAACAGCTACATTTTCGAGTTGGGTTTTAAGTTGAGCTTTAAGCTGGTTGGGTTCAGAGTTAATAGCTTGTTGAAGAGAGTAGACAATTTCGCCCAATTTGCTGGCGATTTGTTGGACAGTCTTTTTATCCTCTCCTTGGACGTTTTGGGCCTGTAATTAGAAAACAAGACGATAATTTATCTCAAACGTATAAGAATAACGAGAGAAGGCAACTTACAGCACGTTGCAAGGTGTAAGCAACGTTTTGGATGTTGTGGGCTAATTCGTTGGTTTCAAGGGCAAGGGCGCGTCTGCGTTGGTCGGCTTGGACGTTTTGGATGCTGCTCGTAACGTCGGCAGTTACTTCCTGGATTTTCCTGTCTATGTTCTGGATTTTGCTTTGCTGTTTTTGCCAATTGGCGGGATCAGCCAAAGCGGCCTATAAAACAAAAGTAGGTTAAAAGCAAACGATAAAACCAAGACATTTATGATGTTTAGAATTAAACATTCAGTTAAAAATGTTAACACTTAACTAACAGAAAAACATAGGCCATAAGCATCAAAATATGTTACAAGTAAATAATTTAAAAGACCAAAATGCAAATTTTTGTTGTTCCAAAAAAATCAAGAATCTGAAGCTGTTCTAGAAAGTCAGAAAATTAGAAAAGGTGCAGGATTTTGATTCAAAACAAAAAAACGGAATCTTACTTGGAAAGCAACGGCGGCAACGAAAAGAACTGCTAACTTGGCCATGTTGTTATTAGAAAGGTAACTAGATGAGGACTGACAATACACAGAAATGTGGTTGTTCTTATAGTCATCAAACTAGGAAACCTTACGACTTTTTATCAGCTTAAGGTTTCTGTAGTCAATAGCTGCTAAGTATTATAATTTGTCTTGGGTATCACAGGGAAGTGATAGACTTATCGTAACCATAACAATAAAGTAAAATGACGACATTTGTTAAAGCATTTCGTCAAAATATGAGATCATAATACAAACATGGTATATTCTACTTATGGGGTATTTATGATGCTTCTAATCGCATCCTTGAAGAGGATTTGCATTTTTTCTCTTCACTTTGTGTTGGTTTAGTACAGCAACACATTTTGTTTGCGTTACAGTTTACTTCTAAGGGCTCTGTGAAAAATTGTAGGAAAAAATCTAAGGAAAGAATCCAGGAAAGAAAATCCAAGGAAAAAAATCCATAGGAAAAAA
>JABXWE010036848.1:0-18966 GCA_014611495.1 Limonius californicus
ATGCATGGCTTTCTGGCAGTGTCGACGCACTATAGGTAAATCCTAGGGACTCTCTCCCATAATTACCTTGTGGCTGTATACTGACGTGATTAGATCTATCCTATGCTATGGAGCACTTGTCTGGTGGCCCAGGGTCAGACAAGTTACGGCAGCATCCAAACTAGGACATGTACAACGTCTTGCCTGTCTTAGTTCTACAGATGCTATATATTCAACCCCTACGGCCGCCTTAGAAGTGACCTTATGCCTTCCACCACTCGACCCTTTTATGGAGGAAGTAGCTGTGAGGACGGATTTGAGGCTGCGCCATAAGGGTTTGTGGTACACAGCAGACAGGGGAGGCAGACATACCCGCATGCTGGATGAGGCAGTCATCAAGACTCCTCTCCTAGATGCAATAGAGACTACCTCCCTCCACAATATGCCTTCAATAGACACTTCAGTGTTTAGGCCAGTGCTGCGCCAACCCAGCATATGGATATATCCAAGCGGAGGTAGTGGTAATAATGCATGGTGCCACGGTAATTCTTGAACGACAGATCAAGAACCAACGTATTGGTATGTATCTACAGTGACAGCAGAGCCGCTTTACTAGTCCTGGGTAGTTGTAAAATTACCTCAGGAGTGGTACTGCAGTGCCGTGAAGCTATCGACGGTACCGCAAAAGAAGAGAAGAGAAGAATGTCATTTCTCTTATATGGGTGAAAGGACATGACGGAAACTACGGCAATGGGGAGACTGATGAGACTGCGAGACTGGCCTCCAAACAACCTATTTGGGGACCAGAACCCGTTATCCCTACATCCCTGAGAACATTAAGCTTTATGCTATACCAAGAAACCCTAAAAAACTTGCGTAAACACCGAAAGTTGTCGTCATGCAAGGGCTGCTACTAGTGTACCCTCGCCAAAGAAAGCCAAATTTTGTTTGCAACTGTCCCGAAAGAACCTACAACTAGCTGTAGGTATCTTATCTGGACACTGCACCCTAAATCAACACATGCACAGAATGGGACTGGCGGACATCCCAAACTGTCAAGGATGTAACGAGGCGGCCGAACACGACCTGTGTCACTGTCCAGCTCTTGCAACAATCAGAGCAATCATGTTGAGAGACTTTTGGCCTGATATGGCCGAAATCAGCAACACCCCAATTGCGGATGTCCTCAAGTGCATCCAAAGGATTGGATGGCTTGGGTGATGCCCAAATTGGGGAGTTGCTGAGGCAGCACAATGGATCCACCTTTGTGGTCTAAGTGCACGTGAGGATACTCACCCTCCCAAAATCTACAATGACAATGAAGAACTGTAAATTGATTATTCGTCGTCAGGAACTCCTCAAAAATCGTAAAATATATTGACGGTTGCTGCTGGTCAGATTAAAGTAATGGTATGTTAAACAACCAATAAGCTCTGTTGAAATATACGGTATGGATTTTGTACTAAAGCGAACCTCTTTACACGTATGGCGGGAAGGGCGCTAACCTAACCCGCCGAACAGAGAAGAGAAGTTCTACCACATGGTTTACGGTTGCCAAAGATGCGTGACAACCAGCACCGGCGACTTTACATACCCTCCGCTGCACAACCGGTTGCATATGCCATTATATTGGTCTATCCATCCGAGTACAGATCAACGCGGATTGTTCCGCTACAAGAATACCGTTTGATTCATTATTAAAATCTGCATATTACGTTTTTATTTCCAATAAGAGTGGGCGATGGAAACATATTAGCATGTCTACATTTCATTCCCATATAGGTACTTCATGATTCCGAGAAAATTCTAATTTTAGCCACTTAGTGTTAGTTTCGTTTTTTTAAATATAAGAGAGAATTTTCCAAGTTAGCAAACGTTGTAGTACTGGGCAACAAACATAAGCAAACGAGTATAATTAAAAAAATATCCTCTAAAACGCAACTAAGAACAACTAAAAATAGGTTTTACAACTTTAATGTACTTCATTAAATCAGCAAGTATTCAAATAAAAATATGCTACACCACAAAGATTTTTTTTAAGAACTTCTTTCCCTGGTGCTATTAAACGGTTATATGGAAATTCTTAAAATCCTTTTGAACAATGGTGTGTTTGAATCCTATTATCCTATTTACGTTAGTATGAAAATCATGCAGTGTTTCTGTCCTATGATTGTTACATTTACTACAAGTTGAAATTTCTCCTTTAAAATCTGACGAGATTGGTAAAAATTCAAGACAATGTAAAACACAATTAATTTTTTTATTAAAATTATCATTAAATACAAATTTCAAACTTATGTTAAAATAATATTTTTACAAAATTCGAAGAAATACATTTCAGAAATCTTACACTATAAACCTCAAATGAAATGCGGTAATAGGAATATGACGCGTAAAGTTCTAAAAGCGCCAAATTATTTTATTATGGTATTAAATACAAAATGCAATATTGAATTTAAAACTAGTACGTGGGTGAGGCACATCTACCAAGGAAAAACACAGTACCTTCTACTTCCAGTATAAATATGAAAGGATGATCGGCAATGAAGTCTTTGGGCTTGGGTGGATTTCTGCAGCAACCGACCATCATTTTTACATCTGTAACATAATTTGTCCCAATGTGGTAAATTTAATATCACAAACAACTTTGAAACCATATGACAATCAGCATTAAATATAATAGAAAGTAAAATCATAAAATAATAATGTGAACTGAAGTCATTAATTATATGCAATGTAGTTCTAGTCTATTTTCGGTTAATTGTTGTATATGTGATATGCGCATCTCTGTCGGTACTGTGTTGCAGTTTGAGCTTCATGGGTCAATTTTTGTATTGTTAATGCATTCTTAATACGGGCACTCCATTTTCTGTATGTACCAAAGAAGAACACCAAATATACATCTGTTTTTATGCACAAGCGGTGCACCAGAGATTGCAGTATACCGAAGTCTTTCAACCCAGTATGGGAAGACTTTAATTTAGTTCAACTATTAATTGTTTAACAATTTCCAAACTACCTTAAAGCACTGTTGATTTTCCACAGAATAAGAAATGAAGGAACAGGAGATAGGTCTATCAGCAAAAGTTTTGCCAATAACGTAAAAAAAAAATTGCAACCATACGTTGAACGCATTGAGAAGAAGATGTTGAAAAATGAAGTTACTTGTTAGGTATATTATTATTATTATTATAATTTTTTTGAATACTATGTGAATAATTACTGATTCACGCCTGTAATTCGGCTGGCAATACAAAAAGAAACAATAAAAGAATAGTTACCGGTTGCGGCCGCAGCTGTTGTGCCTTCCTCGTTGACGTCGATGAAAGCTTTCTGTTTAACATCACTGATTTTCAGTGGCAGCTTAGTGATAATTCCGCTAAAGTCTGCATGATCTTCAAATGCGTCTTTGATGCCTAGCTGTGAATTAAATAAGATCTGTATTTATAATATGCACAATTATTAAGACTTAAGTATTACAGTATCAAGCATTTAGCCTGGATCTTGCAATCTATATAGATTAAATGAATAAAAATAATTGTAATAAATTAAAATAGAACCAAATGATGACAAAATAGCTACACAAGTAGTTTATGATCTAGTCTTTAACCTGACATGATCAAGAACTGGTTTCGTTATAAAAAAGAACACTTTAGTGCCGCGGCATTTGTAGTTTATAATATAAATATTTTTCACGTTAGGATTTTCATAAACTATTGTGAACTGTTAAATAATACCGTGTGGCAAATTAATTTTTATGTTTCCCTATTATTAATACTTCAAACGTATAGAAAGTTGCTACTATTCCCCAGAAACTTTGTTTTGCGACCAGGACAATTATATTTTTGAAATTTATCTACTTTCCACAACTTTCCAGGTAGATACAGTACTTGAGAAGTATCAAGAAATTTCTGTTAACTTGCTAAATGAAAGTATGCAAGCCGGAGATTAGAGAAAGTGGCATAAAGCTCTTTCCAGTTTTGTCATCGATCAAGATGGGCTCTGTTTGTGCCACAATGTGACAATGTCTGTAATCAGGATAAGTGGAGCCTCAGCAGTGACAACTTATCCAGGAGCCTCAAAAGTGCTAAAGTGTGCTACTCGATAATTGGCACAAATACTCATCTTTCCCCTGGCACATTTGGTACAGCTTAAAGAGGATTACATCAGCATAAAAACTTTGCTAAACGCCTTAAAGTATAGTGTGTACGAAGATTTCAAAATGGTGGGACTCTTGTTGGGTGTCCAAGACAATTTTAACAAGTTTTCCTGCTATTTTCGCCGCGAGACTAGCAACATCACCGAACTCTGTATGGAAAAAAAACTACGTTAAGTGGGAACTACTTATAGATCCCTGGAAAGTGTTGATTCATCAGTACACATCAAGTTGGACAATATGAAATAATTTGTCACAATTCTAGAAAAGGTACACTCAAAGTACCTTTAACACTTCTTCCCTAAGTTATCTATTGCAAAGATCAACGTCGGTGTTTCAGATAAAAAAGAT
This sequence comes from Limonius californicus, assembly GCA_014611495.1. Taxonomy (NCBI): domain Eukaryota; kingdom Metazoa; phylum Arthropoda; class Insecta; order Coleoptera; family Elateridae; genus Limonius; species Limonius californicus. The sequence goes on from JABXWE010036848.1 coordinate 4,487, forward strand.
GCAATTAATTCACTATAAAGCTAACTAGTAACGAGAAAGCAACTTGGAACTGAACTATGCAGAACGGGTGGAGACTCTGGCCAAGAATCACAATACCGTTAGGATGTCCCTGAAAGTCCATATCCTTGATCATTATTCTAATAAATTCAAGGAGAACATAGGGACCCACCCAAGCAAGCAATTTACAGGATCATAATAAATCTCGAAAAACTATTTCCTTCTAAACCATTTGTGGTCATTTTTATATAAATTAGAATAAATACATGTCAATTTTGATTACCAGTTTTTTTCTTGAAATAAAGGTATATTTTAAAATATAGTTACCCTGGTCACAAAAGCAAAGTTTTACTTACTATCCAGGAAGAAGAGTTCTGTAATTTAAAGCTTATTTCAGTTAGAGTTTGCATAAATGGGTATTGTAACCGGAATTTTCAAACAAATGTACAAATCTCGAATAATGAATATTAATGTTTTGGGGAGATCTTAGTAGACCAGACCAGAACAGATAGTGCTGAATAAACGCACTCTCAGTTTTATAGCTGCTATTCGTTTCTAGAATATAATGAGCTTACGAAAATTATGTGTTTCTGTAGTCAAATTTTTCTAGTTAAACTTGTAGGAAACAACCGTAACTTTTATCACAAGTAAACTAAATATAAATAATATATAATACATAATTGTCGGGTCAAAAACAAGCTTAAGGAACCTAAAAAAAGATATATTCGCAAATTCATAGTTTCGGAGGTAGACGCTGATTTAAAAAAAGTTCAGTAGTAATAAATTCCTGAAATAAACTGTTACAAAGATGTTCAATGTGGTTACCGTCTGCTTCACCGCATGTACGAATTATTCTCCTAAAAGAGCTTCGTATTTGTTCACAAATCCCCGACTTGTCCGACTTGATTAAAAGCATTAATAGTTATTCATTATTCTTAAATCATCTAGGACTTGACTAGGTTGAGAGTAAACTAATTGTTTGAAATAACCCCGTATGCAAAAAATCCAGCGGATTTAGATCTACTGAACGAGGCAGCCATTGGACAGGAGCACCATACCCGATACAGATATTACCAAATGTTTCGCTTAAGCAGTTTCTTATTTCCGCGGAATAATGTGCGAGTAGGTACTTCAGCAATTGTAGCGGCATGTTATTAATTATTGCTTCCAATTCGTTTCGTATTAACTGAAGATATGCAACTCCTGTCAGCATGTTTGGAACAAAAATGGTTCTTGATAATTGATCACCTATAGCTCCAGTCCAAACGTTGATAGAAAAACTCCTTTGATGACATATCTCAACTATTGCATGAGAATGTACATGATTCCATATGTGCGCATTGTGGTGATTAAAACTCCCATTTCGCGTAAAAGTGGTTTCGTCGACTAATAGAACATTCCGAGAACTGAACGTTTACTTGTTCTTGAAGTACAGTCCAACGACAAAGGACTCCTCTGTTTTCACCGTCTCCTTCGATTAAAGCTTGCATCCATTGATAGTGAAAGGATATAGAGACTACTCCTTAAGAATTCGCCGAACAGTGTTGTTGCTCGTGATTTCCATAGGGAAAATTTGTTTTGTAATGGTTGTTGGATCGTCTTCAACTCTCGAAAAAAATTGCTTCTTCCAGTTGCACATATCTAACATTTTCTCTTTCTTTTGGTTTTTTATTTTACGCTTCCCGTCTATCGAATCTGTTGGAATACTCTTGTAAATATTTGGTGTTACAATAAACGTCAGTCGGGATGTCGTTCTCCATACAAACGCGATGCTATCGACTAAAATATGTAATCGGGGCCACGACAAAAAATAGGAAATGTCTAATTAAGGTACGTCAAACATCAAGGATATTTTAACAAAAATGTAGTACGTCTACTTAATGTTCAGATCGTGCAATTTACTTAAATCGGTAGATATTCCGTGAAAAAAAATTAGTGTTTATCTCCGAAACTATGCATTTTGGGTATGTTTATTAGGACTTTTTTGCTTATTTTTCACTCAAGAATACCCAGCCGAAGTATTCGGCAATTAAGGTGGCGCACCCTGTATTAACACAAACTATTTATTTTCTTCTATTACATTACGCATGTCTTAGTATAGTACTTGCAGTCTTATAAGAACAAATGTTGACTTTGTCCCAAACATTGTAATCTCTTGTAAAATTATTTGTAATCCCTAACAAAACTGTTCGCACAACTCGTTACGTTTAAGAAGAAACGATGTGTGCAATGAGGGACACTCAAATATTAACTTTCACTGCTACTGAAGCTACTATAAAATCTATACCTGAATACGTACGTGACTCCTTGTTATCGCTGAGAACTTAGATTGAGTTTTTTAGCCGCTTAGGGCCGACTTTTCAATGTTCCAATAAAACTCTCCGATAGTTGTCAGGCGTTATAAACTAACCTAAAAGATTGATATTCCCGGCAGCTTTTTTGCGTCTTTCAATACAACTTATCCTACTGGTTAGGTATCGGCGAAATTCTTACTGGGTAACTACCACTGGGTCTAAACAATGTGGAGTACGTTTGGTACAGTGGTGTGCCGAAAGGAAAGCATTATCTTAAAAGCAGTGAGTTAAACAAAGATACGTACAGTTTGTTTACTAAACGCCGAGGGGCTGTGAAGGACGTCACTCAATGTCACTTGCCGTAGTTGGTAGTAAAATATGGGATTTAACTCTGCAATTGTATGTGTAACCCTTACAATCATTATTTTCAGCGGTAGCTTTACTTTACTAGTGCCACTAATTCTCCACCTGCAGTAATATAATATATTCAACCGCGTGCATAAAATCGCAAAGTTACATAAAAGCAACTGTTCCATGGGTGGTACATAATGGTTTATGAAATACAAACAATTTCGTCTACATAACTGTACAGGTCTTATTTGATGTAACTTATTTGAATTTCTTCATGTTTGAGCAGTGGTTTTCTTTAATATAAATCTTCGGAAAAATTTAAATCATCCGAAAAATCAAAATGATTACGACGATAAGTCTGCGGTCTGGATTCACACGATTAAATATTTATGCTTCTTCAATTTGTAAAATTTAGCCATGTCTTAGATACACAAAAAATAGTAGTAATTTTATAACCACTTTATTTACATTTACATTCGCTCGAAATGTTTCGTGTCACCTCGTACACACTCGTAGCTGCCCCATCCTGCCCATATAGTACTGTCGGCTGCTTCTACTACCCGATAAGTTTATCATATGGAATAAATAAAGTAACCTCTGATGAAGACTATCAGACGATTGAAAGACAGAAAATATCGTAACAAGGAGGATAAATTGGACTGTTAGCGTGCCTAGAACTTTATGGCTACATTGAAGCACCGGCCCTTAGGAATAAAAACCGCCTCAGGTAGATTTGTTCTTATAAGAATGCGTATACCATAGTGCCACCTCTTACTAATATAATTTTTCTCAGCATTATTTAACATAAGCTTACCACGAATAAAATGTTCATAAGGGTAGGCCATGTAAGATAAACGGTAAACCGATAGTTGATTGAAATATAATGGAGGATCACAATTACCATGTCAGTGTGGTATTCTAGAAGTTAGGCAGTGTTGAAAATTAAATTACAAATAAACTATTTCCAAATTATGTCCGAAGTGCAAACTATGCCGTCGTATGATAAATCTAAAATGACAATTTAGTATGTTTATATATAATTAGTTTTTCATGACCTACTCTTAATGAAAATTTTAATAATTTTTGTTAGTATATAAATTACTTACTGTTTTTAACATGGGCACCAACGCTATATCACTCTCTATTTTAAATTTCGGTATTTCTACATTCACTTTCACGTTATCATATTGTCGTTGAGTTAGCACTTCAGAAATACGTAATTCCAAATTAGCCAGACCATTCCTATCGTTAGGCAAAACGAACACCATGCTGGCAATCCAACCTTTGTAACGCATCTTCAAGAATTTAGCATCTAAATCTGCATCTTCGCAGTAATCGAAATTAGCACTTTGCCTCATCATATTCACATTAATTTCATTTCCATTAGTAAGATAGAATAGCCGTTCCATGGTAAGGTTCTTCTTGAAAATATGCGTCCATACTCCGTGAAAGTACATGGCATTAATAAGAACACAAACGCAACCGCGTAACCCATCTGGTTGAACTATGTTTTTGATCTTGTTACAAGTCTTGCCTTCAACCCATTTGTTAATTTCTGAAGCAGCTTCTTGTAGTTTTTCAAAATCTATATTTTGAATTTCGGCAGAAAAATCTTCGGTGGCAGTTTTTGTGAATGTGTCAGTAATTTCATACTGTTTCGCAACGTATACTTTATTAGCACTGTTGACAGTGAAGGGTTGGTTATGAAAATAGTCTTCTAACTTTTTGAATGCTTGTTTAATCTCTTCTGCAGTTTTTGGAAGATGCAGGGCGTTGGAGAGTTGTTGGGCAGTTTTACCTTTGGCTCCAGCATGGACGAGCGCCAGGATAATTTCAATAGATAGAGGACACACCAAATGATTGCCACTGGTAGTTTTAAGAAGTTCCTGGAAATAACAGAGATTGCTTTACAACTGCTCATGATTGTGGCATGAATACTGAATTAGTTAGTAGAGAATCTTAACGCAAATCACAAGATTTCCAGACCAGTGTATAGAAAAGAACTTTATAAACATTAATTCTTATTTGCCGATGTTCAATTAACTATTACAGGCAACATATTTAGATTGCACATACTGTCGTGAAGGAAGCGTCTGTGAGAGGAGAACCAATGGCGAGGAGTAAAATTTTAACTCAAAATCTATTTTGTTTTTAATTTTGCGATACTGTACAAACGATTAGTTTAGCGAATTTAACAAGAGAGCATGACTTGGAGATGTAACTATCAGACATGGGCGCCCACAGTAAGGTGAAACAGGGGGGCTTGCCCCCTCTTAGCTATTGCAATTTATTTTTATATACAATGTTTTCTTGTAAAAAATTCTTTAATTATTTAGTTTACCCTACAATTTTTTCTTCATACATTTCACAACTATCAGATTCATAATCATGTTATACGAGCAAAGGGTACAGGAACACATGAAATTACGCTACGGAAAATCGATTTATTTATCCACATTTTATAGATGAAAAAGTTAATGGTGATGGAAAAAATTATTAGCAACAATTTAATTAAATAATAATTTATGACTTCCAGTAGAATAAATAGGTTTATTTGTGATTTTGTTTTTATTTATAACATTTTTAAATTCTGTTTGAACACATATAAACTTTAGTATGAGGGACATGATCTCACTTATTAGAATTATTTAATTTTCTTTTCCTTAATTTCTAATTAGTTTTTAAAGGTCGACTTAACAAGTTAAATAAAAGTTGTATCTTCGACGTTTTTACTTCTTTAGTCCTTAAACTTCGTCATCTCCAGCAGTGGGTATTTCCACTTACAGCCCGTTTGAGTAGATTATAGTAGAAGCAGTAGATTACTCAAATAATATCCACAAAATCACAAATATAAATAATTAATTATACAGTGTTAACTCTAAGAGAAGAGTACATATAGATAAAAAGATCTATCCCTTCCAAAGACCTACACGTACTTATTTACCACGTTTACGTATGGTAAAATTCATTTAACTAGAGATATATAATAGTGGCGATTTTTCATAATCTGTGGGACTCGTATATGAAAAGAGGAAACCAGGGATATCGAGTACTGCCTTCCTGTGCACGCGGACATTTGTGTGTATGTGTGGATAGGAAATACCATGTTTTGTCCCCTCCTGGAAAACTATTTGCCGGCGCCTGTGCTATCAGAAAATAAAATATTAACAAATAACCTTTTAAGGAAGATTTTTCGGAATGGAATCTAATTTCAAATTGTACAAAACTCACGTTAAAATGACGCTCACTTTATAAACGTTCGCACTGTAAATTGCTTAATTCCAATCACGAAATCAATTAATTCTAATTTCACGGCCCTTGTTGTTCGAATAACAAACGCTCTATGTCATCATCTATTTTAGGATGAAGCCATAATTGGTATAAACGTAGCGGTGAATACAATCAAGACAAGTGCATCGAGGTTAGGGGGACATAAGCTTGTCTTGTATAAATTTATAAAATAGAAATCTGTGTAGAGGATGATTAATTTTTCATTTCACACCCATTCATTTTGTCAGAATCCAACTATTTTAAAAATAGGAAAACGAATCTTAAATTTTGTTATGCGCTGTTGTAATAAACCTCATTGGGTTTTGGGAATTTAGGTTATTAAATAGGTAGTTTAAGTAAGAATGATTTTATTCAATAATTAAGACTTGAAACTTCTCACGGTATTAGAAATGCCGACTGCCCTATTTAATTACCCTAACCCAAGCGTCGGGCCAACCCTCTCAACTTATTGACCTCCCAGCAATAAAATATTATGTTACAATATAACACATGTATTAGTTAAGCTGTAAGATTTGCATTCTCACACGTATATTCTGCCTGGCGGTAAAACCAAAGGCAATTATGTAATGTAGCTGCCTGGCGGTAAAACAAAAGGCGATTATGTTAACCAATAGGGTGGCAGCTTGTTGTCAACCCTGCCAATTTTGTTAGGAAGCTAAGTTTTCTATTATACTGAAGGTAAAAAGTAGTGGCAGTTGAATTAAGATCATCAACGAAGCTACATCCGAATTATAGTTACAAGATATGTATATTATGTGAATAAATTGTACAAACAAGATGGATCGAGTTTATTAATTCTATCCCCTAATTGCTTGGCTGCAATAAAGTAACCCGACTGAAGAACGTGTGCAACGAAGGTGTTAAATATTTAACGGGCCAGTTCGTAGCACACAACAGCGCTCTTTCCAATCGTCGACGACAGACCGTTGTAAAACAAAAAAACAGCGTTTTTAAGATTCCTTCTTTTTAAATGGAACATTGTGTATTTTATGGATATTTGTAAAGCTTTAAAATAAATTCTTAATATGATACCGTTTGTATTTTTTTTATTTAAACAGCTAATAATGCCACATTAGCAAGAAAAAAATTATTTACATAGGCCTTGGAAATGCAACATTCAATAAAAAACTGGAACATTACATTTTATTGAAGCTAACAAAAATCTTATATTCACATGTCAGGTTACCTCGGAAGCCTATCATTTCCGAATCTATCCCGCAAAACCTTGTTATAAGTTGTGCATTATGCGATGTCGCACCGTCATATTGCAAATACTGGGTATTTAAAAAATACGTTCGGACATTTTACTCACTTATATGAGGATTGCCTTTTATATTTAGGGATTGGGCAGCCCTAGTGCTGCCATCTGGCAACTGACGTCACTATCGTAAAGTTTGACATTTTTAACGGTGTACGTACTCAGAACGTTTTGACGTACGACTATTTGTGTTGTTCACAGTAACATGAAATGAAGTACCATCAAGGACCAGTGTTTATCGATGGTTTACCGAATTCAATCGTGGCCGTAGTTCAACGACGAATTTCGTGAAGGTCGTCCAAAATCGGTTGTTATTTCGAAAAACATTGATGCGGTGCGTGAACTGATATTGCAAGAACGTCATGTGACTTATCGTGAGATTGCGGGATCCTTAGACAATCGCTCAAAAAACAAGCTCGTGTTAATTGGTCCCAGGAAATGCTCAAAAAATTCGATCGCGGTGCTTCAAAACATGTGTATGATATCATGACAGGTGACAAATCGTGGATCTACGTGTATGAGCCCGAAAGTTAACAGCAGTCGACTGTATGGGTCTTCCAAAGCGAGCCAAACCCAAAAAAAGCCGTTCGAGCTCGAAGCACTTCGAAGCAAATGGTCGCCTGTTTTTTCGGAAAAACTGGACATGTCTCAACCGTACCATTGGTGCAACGTAGAACGCTCAATTTTGAATGATACACAACCATTTGCTTGCCATAAGTCTTCAGAGAAATGAGGAAAACCAACCGCTGAACACGGATCATTCTTCACCACGACAATGCGTGCTCTCTTTTTGAACTTTTTGAGCACTCAAAACTTCGATTTGATGAGTCATCCGCCGTATAGTCCTGATTTGGCACCCAATGACTTCTTTATATTCCCGAACATCAAAAATAAATTGCGAGGTCACCGTTTTTCGACACCTGAAGAAGCGGTTGATGCGTTCAAAATGCATGTTTTGGAGATACCTCAATCGATGTGGAAAAAGTTCTTCGAAAATTGGTTCACACGCATGCAAAAGTGTATTGATTTTCATGGAGAATATTTTGAAAAACAATAAAGCCATTTTGGATGATAAATATTTGTTTTTGTTCTTTAATCCCGAAATATAAAGGCAACCCTCGTAGATCTCATCAATATAAACAAAAAAGTCGTAATATACATGGGTTCGAAAATCAACCGTTTTCGAGATATGGAGTTTTTTTTTAAATAAATATTGCTTGAAATTTTAATAAGTTCCCCTCCCATTAAAACAAATAGCCTTGTAAATAAAATATTTGAATTACAAATAATTGAAGTAGATGTTCTACATGTCCTCCTTCCATTTGTACAAATACTTCGCATCTCCGTAAAAATGAAATGTTCTTTAACGGATTCCCGGATTCATACGAACAGTCTGGCAGGCATGTTCTATTCGTTCTAGCAAGTTGTTTAAATTATTCACAGGGCTTGAATAAACTAACGACTTTAAATACCCCCAAATACAGAATTCGAGTGGATTGAGGTCAGCAGATCTAGGTGGCCACACAACTGGACCCCTGGAAATTTCTGGCCATGACTGAAAAATCTGTAGAAGCCCCACCGAGCATCAACGACATATTCATTCTATGAATAAGGGGTACATCTAACAATAGTCAGTTAAACGGTTCGGAAGAAAAGAAGGTCCTATCATATGGTCTCCAAAACCAACAAGCCAAACGTTAATTGAAAATCGGTGTTGCTGATTCGATTCAGTAATAGCATGAGGGTTTTCATCTGACCAAACATTGCTGTTGTGGTAATTAAAAATGCCATTTCTTGGTGAAACTCGCTTCGTCAGTAAATAACACTATAACAAAGTTTGCGTTTTCCGCAAATCTTGTCAGTGCCCATCGGCAAAACACCAGATGTGCAGCATAATCAGGCGCAATAAGATCTGTACCCTTTGAATATGGTATGGGTACAATTGCTTCTCACGTAACATTCTCCAAATTAGGGAAGCATTAATATTTGTTTCGGCAGAAAATCTTCTAGTATTGTTACCTCGATTTTCTTTAATCCTCCTTAAAATGTTAAGTTCTGCTTGAGGAGTAGAAACTGATCTAGCCGACCCCCACCACCACCACATAAACGTTGATGCAAATTTGAAAACCATTTGTTACACGAAAGTACCCGGTTCGGAAACGCTTCGGCATACAAGCTACGTGCCTCATAAGAATTACCAATGGCCTTACTGTACATGAAATGCATATCTACAATTTCCGCGTTGGTATACATATTCCAACAACAACAATAAAAATATTGACACTTGCAAAAACTTAAACAAATGTTGTTTCAACCACTTCCATAGCAGACGTGATAAATACAATTTTGCACTCCTACTCTGCGTAAATAATTTTGCTGTATCTTGAAAATGGTTGATTTTGGAACTCATGTTTATTACGACTTTTTTGTTTGTATTGATGTGCATAGCACAAACTAGCTTAGCCTTGCCCCACACTGACTCGACACTGCACAAGCGGTACAAACGAGGATCACGATAATAATAATAATTGATGAGATCTACGGGTGGGCACACACCCACCCTGTACATACACTGTATTTGGCTACGGAGCCAAAAGCAGGTCGTCTGTCAAACAACTGACAATTATTTTGTTAATGTGCAATAAATTTAACATTCCGATTTTGATAAAAACAATTCTTTCTTCAAAGCTTATTTAGGTAATTTCTTTTCTTATTGTTATGGCATTATTTGTTATCCAAAAGAAAAAAGTAAAAACGGTGCCATGTTAAGAATTTAAAAAGCTTTCGAAATCCCCACAAAATACAGTGTGCCATTTTAAAACAAGTAATCTTCAGAATGCTGCTTTTTTGTTTTTCAAGTGACAACAGTCTGTTGTAGACGGTTAAAAAACGCATAAAGCTATTTAACAGCAATAATCCCAGAAAGTATTGTTTGTCTCAGACTTAAATAATTGTCTCTAAACACTGACCATCAGAGTTATGAGAATCTGTATGCAAAATAATGCCTGCAGCACCTTCGTTTCTATGCAGAATTTTCTGTTTATTAGCAAAATAACAGATTTGTCACCAAATAAATTACTATCAGCACCTAATAATAATCTGCGTTTTATTTCCTTCCTGCCACCATTATACTAGAACAGTTAATTTATTTGTTTATCAGGCAATAGGCTGTGTTGCGAAATTAAATGAGTTTATTTTCAAATTCAGCGAAAAGTTCCCAGATGAGCGGGGTAAAATTGGTGTAATGCAGCGAGCGACCAGTACGATGGTAAGTGTTCTTCTGTCATGTTATTTCCGGTAGCAGCGGTGTCGGTTTGAAAATATGGATTCAAACAATTATTTCGACGAAGCCATGCCGTCGATAAGTTTCAGCGTCAACGTCCACACAAAACGAAGTGCCTTTACTCAATTCAAAAGAAGGCGACTCGGAGGCAGAAGAAATCGTGTCACTGAAAAAGAAACGATCAGAAAATAAGGTCTGGAAGTACATCGCAAGGGTCGGGGGCCTAAAAGATGCCGAAGAAGCTATTACAGGTGAAAGTACCTGGTCTTCCGTACGTACGCACGAAGTAGAAGAAGGGACGAAGAAATGCCATAGGTGCAATAAAGTTAAACATAAGGGACCTCAGTGTGCACCACAGATTTATATGCTTTTCGACGCAGCGTCGGATTCTGTACGATACAACATATTGTACAGAATCTGATCACGATCATGAACTAAAATTGCAGTTTAATTATGGGTTAGGCGACAAAGTCAAGGAAGAAGTAAATAAGCTGTTCGACTTACATCTGAAACCAAGAGCTATAATAAGTAACTTAGACAAAATCAAAGACATTACCATATCTAAAATGTCACAAGTAAGAAGTTACCTACATGAGTGGCGTCGCACTAAATATGGACTACCAACTGTTAGTTGTGGTGAGCTAGAAGCTTGGTTGCTTTGCCACTCAACCATCACTGAAGATGTACATGAAGTTTATCTACTTGTATATGACATGACTTGAAAGAAATGATTTACCGAAGTTCCGATTTGTACTTAAAACCAATTTTTTGATGGAATTGGTTCGCGACGTTAAAGCGATTCATGCAAATGCCGTATATAAATTAGTGTGGCAGGGGTTTCCAGTGTTTGTCGTTGGAAGTACGGATAAGAATAAAAACTTTCACCTATTTTGCTTAGGATTGGCAACCTCAGAAGTAAAAGGTGACTTCAGACTGTTGTTTGAGGCATTAAAGAGTAACATCTCAACTTTTTTCTCGCATTACTTGCAGCCAGAGGTGTTGGTATATGATGCATCCAAAGCCATTCAGAACGCCTACGTAGAAACTGTTGGTGAGGATGTGCTGGGCACATGCTAAAAAGAAAATTCAAATCCGCGTAGAACAAGTTACAAAGAAGACGAGTCAAAAGAAATTACTGACTGATAGCGATTCTTTGATTTCAGCTACTAATCCAAACATCTTCAACTTGGCAGCCGAAGCAATTTAGAAAAAATGGTAGAATGAGTCCAGTTTCGTTAAATACTCTAAGGAGCAGTCGTTACAGCAAAATTCCAATTGGTATTTGGGTGCTCGACTGCCACAAACAACGGACTGGAATCATTTAACAGAATCATAAAAAAGACGAACACACTCTGCGTAAGCGGCTTGCATTATCACATTTTTTGATCATTGGTACTAAGATGGTGAACCAATGGTCTACAACAGCCCAAAGCAGAGTTTTTGCAACGTCGCCAACCATAACTTTAAAACCCTGGACGGAATCATATCAGTGGGCGAAGATGCCAAAAACGTTATGCTATCGCGCAGTGATGAGACTTTTAATTATTACGAAGTATCGGGTGGAAAGGCTGAAATAATCAAATAATTCGAAAACAAGTGGGACAACTTCAACGCCTACAAAGAACAGTACTTCAGCAAATGGGAAGTAGCTTTGCCTAAAAATGGCACCTGGATAGACGGGAAGTGTACCTGTCCCGCATTTTACAAGCAGTAGGGGAGAGTGGGGACAATTGTAACACGCAGTTATAATATATTTCAAAGATCGCGCCATAATGTCCAGATTGCAGTTGGCATGATATGAGGCAATTAGTGTAGTTTCACATATATCGGTACGTTCACTGAACCAAATGTGGGGTGTAAAGCTGATTTATATTATGGTCTTACCCCCACGAACATACGTGCTTTAGTTTTCGAGTTTGTATTAAAAAAGAAATTAAAAATTCCAAACCCGTGGCACGACAGAAAGATGAGCTCACATGATTGGTTTGCCAACTTTATGAAACGGAACCCTACATTATCCATACGAGTTCCAGAAGCTACAAGCCATGCTAGGGGTGTAAACTTTAATAAAGTGAATGTGGGAAAATTTTTTGATACTTGGCGAAAGTAATGGAGCAACACAAATTTGCAGCTTCAGATATCTTCAGATATCTTCAACGTTGATGAAACTGGCGTAACAATCGCACAATAACCTAGTAAATTGTTGCTACCAAGGGGTTTAAACAAGTAGGTGCAATAACATCAGCAGAAAGAGGCACGTTGATTACCGTTTGTGTAGCGATAAATGCATTTGGAAATGCTATTCCACCGATGTTATTTTTTCTTCGAAAGCGTTTCAAACCATATTTTATGATGGAAGCACCCACGGGTTCAATAGGCGAAGCTAACGATTCGGGATGGATGGACAAGCACACTTTCTTTAAATCTTTTGCTCCTTGACAATCATGAATCCCATTTAAGTGTTTCTACTATACATTTTTGTCGTGAAAATGGCATCGTTCTATTATGTTTTCCTCCCCATACCTCCCACAAGCTGCAACCACTAGACCGGGGAGTGCATGGTCCCTTTAAGACATATGTGAACAGTTCTATAGATGCACGGATGAAAACTCATACCGGTTGCACCACGACGATATATGACTTGCCTGGAATCGTCGCACAGGTGCTCCCGAAGGCTATGACGCCCACTGATATAATGAGTGGCTTTAAAGTGAGTGGCATAAGTCCGTTTAATGGGGACATTTTTGAAGATTTTGAATTTGCACCTTCGGTACCAACAGACCGACCATTACATTCAAGTCAAGAAAGCCTTGAATTAAATTATAAGAATGACCCTGTTCCTTCTATGTCAGTTTCGAATGAAAATGTTGTAGTAGAAAATGAACCAGTTCTTTCTACATCTAAAGAGGATATTATTGGAGATGAAGAGGTTAATTCTTCTAGGGAACTGTTAGAAAATATTAGATCCTTTCCAAAAGCAATCGGTAGCAGTAAAACGCAAACAACGAGAAAGAAAAGGAAGACAACCATATTAACGGAGACCCCTGAAAAACAAGCACTTGAGTAAGAAGAAGCAGCAAGAAAAATGACAAAAACCGTTGATAAAGGAAAAGTTTCCAGGGCTAAAAGAAACTTTTCAAAAAATAAAAAGATAGTACAGTTCTTCGGACGAAGAAGGCGATGCTTTGTATGTATATTGCATGAAGCCTTTCTCATCTGATGCAAATGGTGAAACATGGATACAGTGCCAGGACTGCAAGGGGTGGGCACACGTTATTTGTACGAACATTGGTGTTCAAGAACCGTTTTTTTCATGCATTAACTGTGCAGATTAAGCAGTTATATTAATGCTTATTATGTTCTTTTTTTCTTTGTTGTTCCTTATTAGATTGCCTATGTATACCACTTTAATATGAATAAAGATTTGATTTTAACTAACCTAAAAGTAGATATACTATAGGGATCCTGCAGCAAATTGCGATTTTGCATGTGTTCTAGGTGGGCTAGAAGCTTGCAATTTTGTGTGGGGGTGGTGGCCTATATGACTCATGTTTGTGTGAAATTTCGTTGAAATCTGTAAAGTCTAAGTGTGAAAAATTGTGGTTTTAAGTAAAATTGCATCCTTCTTTAGTTAATTTGCCTTGTCTAGGATGACTAATGGGTCGGGATGTGCGCGTTGTGGACGTGTCTAGACTTGTCGGTGGGCTGGATTATAATTAATGAGTAATATAGCAAATTCGTATTGAAATCTGCGTGTGACCTCTAAGGAATTTGGAGCAAAAAAAAATTTGGATGTATTGATGTGTAATTTCGCATTGTGTGTGTGTTTTGAATAATAATTATTATTTAATAAGAGGAATCTTGTCTGTTTTTCATGCAATTTTGTTAAAATGAAACGAGTTTTTGTGACATGTGGGACAAAAAAAATTAAAAAGAATTAAATATGAGCTATATAATTAAGGAGTTATTTGAGGGTAAATTTTTTGTAATCATAATTAAAAAAAAA